>JAOXJP010000003.1:5550839-5572855 GCA_025762735.1 Platanus orientalis | reverse complement strand
CTGGAAAAGGAAACAAAAAATGGGATGAGAGATCCCCACATAGCAAAGAAAAAGGGTAAAACCCCTAACAAAAGAACAAAGCCACAAGATCAAGCCCCACACTTAAGAAGATCCGATGGAATTACACCAATCCTTGATCAGGGCCCCCATAGGGAGGCCCTTCATACTCTTTGCACCTTCTTGCCCAGAAAATGATCAAGTCCTTGGCTCGACGATAGACTTGGAAGGCCGGCTCTGCATGACCTTGAAAGACCTTGTTGTTTCTCGTCCTTCAGATTGCCCAACAATCTATTGCAGGGACAAGCTTCCAAATCCTTCGACCTATTCTGTTAAACGCAAGAATTCTCCACCTATGAAGGAAGCCAATCAGGTTCAAAGAGGCTATGAAGGTGAGACCACAATTCCTCGTCATTCCACCCCGAATTTCTCAAGTTAAGGGGCAGTGTATGAGCATATGGGAGCACGAATTCGCATGCCGATAGCATAATAGACAAATGCTATGCAGCTAGAATCCTTTTCTCTAAAGCATATCTATTGTCAAGATTTTGTCCTAGGCCACCGTCCATAAGAAGAATTGGACCTTGAGGGGGACAACCTTATACCACACTACATCCCATGGGCCTTTCATCACCAATGCATTAGCAAACTCTTTGATAACTCCTTAGTAATTTAATCATTACTTTCCCAAATCACCCCGGATTTGCGCAATTTTGGTCTTGTTAGAAAGGCAACTGAATAACCTCTATAATGACACCAAAATCAAGCCAAAAATGCAAGTTTTGGCCTTTGAAAATTTGGGCTAAAACTCAGTTTCAAGATTAGCCTAAAATCCTAAACTACCATTGGCTTTCAAGCCTTATTACAAAAACAACTCGATAACTTAAAACCCAAATTTACCCATGGCACTATTGGCCTTGTTACAAAATTATCTCAACCCTAAAAAACAATTAAACTAAACCATCTTTTTGGCCCCATCTTGAACTTGATTCTCTTGTGGGTTGCCACATATAATAAACCTATGTCCACATCAGCAGCACTTCAATCTAAACCCTGTCATCATGTGTTGCTAAATACAATGTTGCAGCACCGAGTCATTAATATGAATGAATTATTTTATAGCTTACATTGAAGTAGTAGAGGTATTTTAGGTTTCTCTCTGGCAGCTACTACTCAACTTAACAAAGCCTTATCTCAACTATTTGGGGTGGCTACATGAATCATGTTCCACCATTTACTCTATCTAGGATTACCATCACATTCCGTTTCACTGGCGCAAATTGGTTTTCATTGTACATGACTGAACCATCTCAATCGACTTTCCCTCATCTTGTCACCTAGTGGTGCTACCCCTAAGGCTATGTTTGGGTTTGTTGATTTCCTAGAGTGGAAATGAAATTGGCGTGTCTAATATTGTTTCTACAATTGGATTTAGCATTAGGGGTGAAATGGAATTGTGTCAATTCCACCATGGATTTGAATAAAAGTTTAAAGGGACGAAATACTTGGATTTCAATTCTGATTAAATGTTATTTGCAATTCTGCATCGTGCTTCTGGACGAATTTGCCCAAGCTTCATCTTCATTGGTCAAGATATGACCAACAGTTTCAAATCTCCAAACTTCAATGAATCGCATATGCTGGCGATGGCTTGTCAAGCCTTGTTCTTCGGTAACTCACTTCCTCTTCTTCTCCGATGTCCCATGGCAAGTCCTCTCCTTCTTCGATGGCTAATTTTCTAATCCCACTTAAAGGAACCCTAGATTAAAGGTGCTATTGAATCACAAAAGAGAAAAGAGGAGTTTTGTCGTGGCAAAGATGTCGCTGTTATTCTATGAAGGTCCGTCCTTCAACGAATCATTAAATAAAAGGGGAAAAAGGAGAAGATGGGGACAAAGGAGAATGCACTGCTTGCATTTCCTGGCATCGCCATTGCCATTGGCTGAGTTTATAATGACCTCCATTTTTCTGCAATGCTTTTTTTTGGTTCTGTACTTCAAGTTCGCTGCATCCAAAAGAAGAATCACTAACCTGTATGGAATTGAATAACGCAGTTTTCAATTCCGTTCCATGGATATCAATTCCACACTGGCAATTCCAAATCAACAAAACCCAAACGTAGCCTAAGTTCTTGTGAAGGCATCCATTTCTAATTCTATCCATTTGTATCTTGCTATGTGTCCATCACTTGGCACGTTGGCATTAGTAAAGCAAATGAAGATGTTTGGTTCTCGCAATGTCAAGGATGTAGAGGGAGGAGTAGGGAAGATTTCGTTAGGGGGTGAAGAGAGGTGGAAGGGTTGTAATAGGGGATGCTTTGTTGGGTTTTGGGATCTTTGATATTTCTTTCCCTCTAGTATGGGTGGGCTTGGGATTTTGCTCCTATGGAGCCTCTATGAAGGCAATTTTTTTTTTTTTGGCTGGGGGGTAGGGGTGGAGGTGGAAGCTATTTCATATGTTGTTGTATTGCTTGTTGGGGTTTCCTTTTCCTGTTATTAATGAAATCTTATTTTATTTTTAAAAAAAATGTTGTAATTTGGCATTTACTTCATCTCTTAATTTTCTTCAAATCAAAACTATATTATTGGCAAATTACATACAGCCTAGGGCTTTCTTTTGTATATGCCTTGTTAACTCAAATTGAAAACTCCATTGTCTCTCCCTCGGTTGTTTTAACATTAGTTACCGTGATGTAGAATACCTAAGAATTAGGCACCTACAAGATGGATGTAAGAGGGGAAAGGCCCACAACAATTTAAAGAAGCCAAAAAGAATGAATCTTGAGATTGATGTGCCGAAAATTAAAGAAAATAATTTAAAAATTCAAATCTTTAACAAAATAATGCAAGAATTCAATCTTTAAATCCTAGAAAGGTTAAATTATGAATTGTAAAGAAATTGAAATAGTCAAAGAAAGATTAAAGAAAAGGTGTAGCCGAAAATTGAAGAAATTGGGGTTTTCTTGATTTTTAAAAGAATCTTGGATGTTAGGGATGGAAAATTAGGGAAGGTGTTAAAGAACTTGCGGTTAGGCTAACGAAGGCTAGATGGAAGAGAAACAAGGGTTTAGATGATGAAAATATGGAAAAGATCTAAAAATAAACTTGCTGGAAAATTTTCAGATTTTAAGAAATCTAAGAATAAGGATTCTTTATGGTTCTTGGTAAAGAATCTTTGCAAAGGTGTATGAAGAACCAAAAAACAGTAAAAATAGAATGAAAGAAATAAACCAAGAAATAAAAGGTAAAAGAAGAATGGGAAGATTAGGAAAATAGAGGGAAGAGAGAGAGAAGTAGAATTGGAGGAACTCACCTTAATGTGAGAGATTGTGGGAGATACCTTCATGAGCTCCAAGCTTTTCAAATTTTCATTGATCAAAAGACATTTTACATAAGTAATAGAGGGCTTATAAAGACTCTAATGAATAAAATAAAAAAGTTGACTAAAATACCCCTAATTAAGGGCTGTACGGCTATGGTATCAAATGTCTTATATGTCTTTCGACATATGTCCATGTCTAGTTGGACAAACACAACATATTCCTATATTGGCACGAAACGTTGAGTGCATTATAAAAATCCATTTTTCGGTCAACATGATGTATGATGTCGACGTGCTAAGCGAATATTCCCGTTTTGTAGTGTATTATTGCCTAATGTCAACATTGTGTTGTTATGATAAAAAAATTATGTGAATAACAATAAATTCCAAAGAAAGTAAAATGAGGGAGAGGAAGGAGAAGAGAAAAAAGAAGAAAATGAAGAGAATCTACTTGTTCCCTTATGTTTATATTGTTAAATTATAATATGTTTGTCAATCATTATGTATGTGTGTGTACTTTTAAAGAATATTAAAATACAAGTATAGTAAAATAAACTATCATTCCTAATGAATCTATTTGTTCCTTTGTTCATATGTAGTTATATTAGAATATGCTTCTTATGTTTCCACAATTTTTACAATATTTCTTTCCGATATTTCCGACATTTCCACTATATGTCTTAGTTTGTCCTAACTAACATTTACATCGACACTGGCATTTTGAACCTTGTGTATGGCCAACACTCTTAAAGCATCAAAGAAACTTTAGAAAAAACTCTTAAAACTAACAAATAACTCCCACCTTCATTGGCATAAGCCTTATTACATAAATTCCATGAAATTAAACCAAAAAACATAAAGAAAACTAACGCTAATTAGGTGGGTAGTAAGCTTTTTGATCGGTAATTATAGGTGAAGATGGGTTTTGATCCCAGGTTTGGGGTAAGGCGTCCACAAACTTTACCAACTTAGGTGGGCAACAAGCTTTCGTAAAATTCTCTTCGGACCATGGCTTTGGCTTACAAAGAGGATATATCTTCTTAAGTCATTGTAATGTTGTTGCATTAACTCCTTCTTGGAAAACTTAACCTTGTTGAGTTTAGGTGGGGTCCAAGAATTCCTGCTCTACCATGTGGTGCAAGCTGTCATGGGAAATAATCAATATTCTTCTTTTTGGGCTTGAGTGGATTTGTCTCTTGTATAGCAATTATAGGATGAAGAAGTCCCACAAATCCCCATTATGCTCTTTCTCCGGTTTTTCTTCTTCTAGTGCCTCTACCTCTAGGATCATTTCAGGGTTTCATTCAGAAACTTCCTCTTCCGGATCACCCTCTTGTGTAGCTTCTTATTTACACGTCTCACAAATTTGCTTGGACACCAAGATTTGTGATGACCATAGCTCTTGCAATTGAAACACTGATTTGTCGTAGGCTTGGATACTGAACGCTCTAAATCTTGAGACCTGTTAGGCTGCTTATTAGAAGACAGATGACCAATCATTACACTTATGGAAGCGCTCTACATTATAGGCTTCTTGGTATAGAGTGTTTGTATGTTCTCTGCGATCTAGTATGCGACTAGAATAGCATCATCCGCAAAAGGGTAATAATAATAGCTTAGCCCTTGCGAAATACGTCTGTTATCCTTGCCTATACAAGGAAACAAGAATCTCATCATTCCATTTGATGTCAACTTGGGTAGCCAAGTGTTGGAACTTGCTAGTATAAGCTTCCATGATTATAGTTCTCTGTCTAAGATGAATCAATTGAATATGAGCTCTTTGTCTATAATCTTGAGGTTTGAACTTCTTATTTATAGTGGCCTTCGTCTCATCCCATGTAGACGTAGTACCCAAATCTATTCTGGCATAGCTCTCCTTGTATTGTTGTCACCACATAAGAGTTGTTCCCTATAATTTAGCTTCAACAAACTGAAGCTTGTAGCTCTCTGGCATCTCATATCACCGGAAATACGCCTCTATGCTATGCACCCAATTCAAATATGCATCTAGGTTCCTATTACCACATAAATTTGGGACATCCAATCTGGCAAACCTGTCTGCCTTTTGAGGTGTTGGATGTGTCTGCGTCATACATCTATGACCAGCCTCTCTCCTTGGGGAAGTCTCCCCAGGCTACCTGATAAGAGGTGTCTCATGAACTAAGGTCTCCACATGATGATTAAAGGAAGATACTGGCTATGAAGATTCCTCATCTTGGACAAGTTCTTTATCTTTTTTTAAACCTTGAATGTCTGAGCGGAGGCTTTCAATTGTACCCACTAGCATTTGAATCAAATCCTCAAGCCTATCCATACGGGAAGTCAATTCTGTCTTGGTAGACTCCAGTTTATGAACTTGCTTTTTTACCTCAGCTGACAAATCTTGTTACTAATCTCTACCATGGTTTTATGAGCTCGCTCAAATGATTTTAGGGTGTTAGATCCCTTTAAAAAAAACCAGAGAATTTTAGGGTAACCCTAAAATAATGGAAATGACCCTAATAATCAAGTATGAAAATTTCTTATTAAAGAAGAGGATGTTGAAAACCTTAAAATGGATGGAAAAGGGTTTTGGAGTTGCTCAAAAGAATTTAGGGTAGTTCCTAAATTAATTGGAAGCCCTTTTGAAAGGCCCTAAATTAGTTTTAGGCACTTTTGAAGGAATCCTAAAATTATAGAAAGGACCCCAAAAGAATTTAGGGTCACATTAAAAGAATTGAAAGATGTCCGTGCACAAATCCAATCCCTTTGGGAAAACCCCAAAATTTTAGGGACTCAAAATGTTCTCTCTTTTGGTTTCCTAGTGGTCAGGGTTTGGCTTTGATACCAATTTGATGTAGGATAACTAAGAATTAGGCACCTACAAGATGGATGTATGAGGGGAAAGGCCCACAACAATTTAAAGAAACAAAAAAGAATGAATCGTGCAGTTGATATAATGCTAAAAATTAAAGAAAACAATTCAAGAATTCAAATGTTTAACAAAATAATGCAAGAATTCAATATTTAAATCCAAGGAAGGTTAAATTATGAATTAGAAGAAAATAAATTGAAGTAATCAGAGAAACATTAAAGAAATAAAGGGGAATAAAAAAGGTGGAGCCGAAAATCCAAGACATTGGGATTTTCTTGATTTTTAAAGAAATCTTGAAAGAATTTTGGATATTAGGGATGGAAAATTGGGGAAGGAGAGAGAAGTAGAAGGGGAGGAACTCACCGTAATGTGAGAGGTTGTGGGAGAGATACCAACTCCAATCATGAGGTCTAAGCTTTTCAAATTTTCATTGCTCAAAATATCTCTTACATAAGTGATGGCTGGCCCTTATAAAGACCCTAATGAATACAATAAATAAGTTGACTAAAATACCCCTAAGGGCTGTACGGCCAGCACTCTTAAAGCATCAATGAAACTTTAAAAAAAACATCAAAAAACTTCTAAAAATAACAAATAACTCCTCCCCTATTGACATAGGCCTTATTACATAAATTCTCTCAAATTAAACCAAAAAACATAAAGAAAACTAATTCTAATTAGGTGGGCAGCAAGTTTTTTTCTTAAAATTCTCTTTGGACCTTGGATTTGGCTTCCAAAAAGGATATATCTTCTCAAGCCACTGCAATGCTGCCGCATCATAGCTATCCATGACTAAGTCAATATGTCTACTTGAGACCTCTTTCTTTTACAAAACCCATAAAGTGATCTCTCTAGGACCTAGGTACCATATCTCATACGTTCTCCAAGTCAGTAATGATCATGAAGATCTTCTTTATAAACTTTTCTATCATTTCTCCTAGTAAGAAAATAGCTTTAGCCGTCAATCTTTCTTGCATAAATCCAAACCAATTTTCTAGTACTCTAGTTTCAAATCTAAGTTTATGCTCAAACATTCTATCCCAAGCTTCATTTTATAGCTCATATGCTTAATCCCATGATTTTTAAACTTAAAAAAGGGCGGTTTGGCCCAATGGTAAGGCTTACCATTAACGTCCCTGGTTGCGTGGGTTTGAGTCACGAATACAGCCTCTCCAGAAATGGGGGTAAGGCTGCATACATCTTGCCCTCCCCAGACCCTGTGTTAGCGGGAGCCTTGTGCACTAGATCGCCATTTTTTACAAACCTAATTCTATCTGAGTGCTTATGATCTTTGATCTCATCGATGCTATCGACTCTTGCTAAACCTCCATTACATATGTGATTTGCGTTTGATAATTTTGAAAATGTCTCCTTCGCCTGTCTTTTATTTTCTTGTTTTTAGTGATTCTTTGATCCTCACTCTTTATGCATCTGACATGATATAGGTCTCTTATCTACATGCCCATTTAAGTTACCTCTTATAAATATTCTCTCTTAGGAATTTCTTCATTCATGTTTTTCCATAACTGTTCCTTAATGGTTTCATCTTATATTTAATTTTTTTTCTAGAACATGTGATTGATATTTACATGGTTATGGTAAAGTTCTATGCCAGCTGTTTACCTGAGGCAATTTTCTCTCTTCGTCCGGGCTTGGGAACTATTCACATTATAGTTGTGATAAGGTTTTTAATTGTAATTCTACATGGGTTCCTGAAAGCTAATTTTGGTGAGGGTAGTGGAAGAAATTTGTTAATCATGTTTCTGGTCATTGTTGTGCTTGTCACATTTATGGTTATCATTTTCATGGAAGAAGCTCAGATCTGTTGTTACTACGATGACACTAAAAGATGGCTTAGGTTCCTTAGGATGGCTGCCTTGAATATTATCTTAACAGTCAAATTTATGGTTGTCTTTTACATGGAGGATGCTGAGAACTGGTGTTACTAAAATGGCATAAACGGGCAGGTCCTCAACTCAAGATGACTGCCTTTCTTATTGTCTTACTGACCAATCTGAGTCACCTCTTTGGGTGTTGTATATTTTGATATGTACGTCTGTCAGCAATCATCAAAATGTAGCATCCTGTTAGTATTTGTGTTGCTGTTGCTGTTACTGTCTGTTAAATCAGCATTGAGCTTTGTTACTTTTTTCTTTTCTTTCATGAATAAAAACTCCTTTCATTATCTCATTGTTCTTAAGCTGATATCTTATATCTAATTCTAGTTGTTCTTTGGTTTATTTATTTATTTTTAAAACTCTGAACATCTGGGTCCATGCAAATCCGTACTTTAATTCATTATTTTTTAAAATTATGTGGTTTAATGTGGAAGATGGTTTGTATCCAGTAGGCTCAACAAACTAGTGGACCACTTCAAGATGGCCTTAGATTGCTTCTTTGCTGTGTGGTTTGTAGTCGGCAATGTGTGGATCTTTGGAGGGCACACCTCTTCTTCTGAGGCTCCCAACTTGTACAGGTATTGATCAATGGCCCCAATCACATTCTCTTTTGCTTGAATCCTGTGTTAAAAGGACTTAACCCAAATTCTGACTTTCTTTCAGGTTATGTCTAGTGTTTCTTACGTTTAGCTGTATTGGGTATGCCATGCCTTTCATTCTATGTGCAACAATCTGCTGCTGCTTGCCTTGTATAATTTCCATTGTTGGGTTCCGGGAGGATCTGACTCAAACTAGAGGAGCTTCTCCAGAATCCATTAGTGCTCTTCCAACGTACAAGTTCAAGTTGAAGAAAAGCAGAAATGGCATTGACAGAGAACAAAACTCAGAAGGAGTTGGCGATGGTGGGGTCTTGGCAGCAGGAACGGATAAGGAGCGTGCAATTTCAGGAGAGGATGCGGTAAGTTTTCTAGATGAGTTTGAACACTTAAATATTTTGATATGGTAGTTTTTGACAATTAGGGAAATGTGGCATTGGATGGTACTTCACGTGTGATATGTTCATGTCTCTCTGTGATGAGAATTGGCATATGTGCCTATCAATCTTGATTGTCAAATTTGAAAAACCTTTAGATGGAGCAGGATCATCTGTCACGACCTCTGGCCCATCCAACTTTTTGATTGTCAACTACTCCCAAGTTCCACATTAATTTTTTGGCCTTGTTGCCTACTTAACCAATCTATTTTGGACAGTGATAATCTATGTTAACTGTCTAAAAAAAAGCTTGTTGGTTGGATTTGGATCATGAAGTTGATTCGGTATTTGGGCCTTGGTCCTGTCAGGGGTGCCCCATGATTTTGGATCCTCTGTGCTTACTGCCTGTGTTGCATGCACCACGGGTTGACACTTAATGTGTATAGGGTTAATGTCAAAGTAGGTGCTTAATTAAAACAAAAGGGATAAAAAAGGAGCCAAATTTTTAAACACATTGTGTGCCAGCAACACAGCCGCAACATGGGCTGTGGGCACAGATGATCATGTGGGGTGCTCCATTGAGGGTCGGGGTCTATGATGGAGTGCTGTTAATCACTGTTATTATGTAGAGTGGTGAGAACATGTCATCTATCATAACCGTTTCGTCCATTAAGCTAAGCTCTCTCTCTTATATTTTCTTGGCTGGTGTGGGGGTAATGATTTGAATGATTGATTTGTCAATCAATTAATAATCCTATTTGAACCGGTGCAGGTTTGCTGCATTTGCTTGGCCAAATATGCGGACAATGATGAGCTGAGAGAGCTTCCCTGTTCTCATTTCTTTCACTTGGAGTGCGTGGATAAATGGCTGAAGATCAATGCGTCGTGCCCCCTCTGCAAGAGTGAGGTTGATGAGAGCAGTTGGGCCTCACCATCAGCACTGAACGCCAGCAATCGTCAGGGTGAGAGGAGGGCGGGCAATGGTTCGTCTCGTGCACTTATCTAGGGAGCACTGTTTTTCGATCGTGATATTCTCAACTTCCCAAGTATATATGTTATTGACCGATGTTCCTAGCTACTACTTGAGGTGTTATATATATATGGAGGATTCCCTGAGTTCATCCGATGTTGTTCCATTCCTTTATGAAAGAAATGTTGTGGCTTGATGGATCATGAGCAATGTATTTAGTTTGACTCGAAGCAAAAGGCAATTCAATTGCAACGTTGGATGGCAGGTCTGCATTTTGTTTTTGTCTGTGTTTTGAAACAGAAATTTTAATTACAGGGACTACTGTAAATATTCAGGAATTATTCTGCACCTGCTTAGCCAGCTTGATGAAACAAATGTGTTAAAAGGGCCTCGCCTTGAATCACAGCTTAATTTAATAGGCTCAAATCCACTTATACTCACTTTTTCAGTGAGGTGCATGCCTCAGGCCTTGTGGTTTTTTCCTATTGAAGGTGTGCCACCTATTATTAATCAAAAAATTGTTTGGGACTTCAAATTTTATTTTCTCTTCTTTTTCTTTTTAATTTTAACATATTGGGGGAAATTTTAGAACTGTTTCGAGTCTATCTAAGGTTCTCTCTATTAGATGTTGGAGGATTTTGGAATCAAATGATATTTGAACATCCTTTCTTTCCAAAAATTTTAGAACTGTTTCGAGTCTATCTAAGGAGTTCTGTGCAATCATTAATGGTGATTATATTCTAATATCAAATGATATTTGAACATCCTTTCTTTCCAAAAATCTTATAGAACTAGAAGTTATAAGATAAAGAAGCCATTTTAGGATTGAGGAACTACAAGATTCCTTGTGTCGTTGGATTATGAAGATCATTTAAGAAGCTCAAACTAGATTTACCTTTGATCATTGGCCTATTCTCTTAAATATCTCTATGCTGAGTTATGGTCCTAAGCCATTTTTTTCAGAGTTTGTAGCTTGATTGTATAAGGTATCATTATGTATATACGGAGTAATTCAATGGGGATTCCCCAACAGTGAGTCCCTCTCCGAAACTGCCAGATTTGAATCCACTTATAACCTGATCTAGTCTTGGTATGAATTGTATCTTCACAAATCTGATAGTCTCAAACGAAAGGGTGCCCTTTTGACGTAAAAAACCTGCTCCAAAAAACTGATGATAGCAATTTTTATGTTCACGTAAGCTTGCTATCTTATCATCTATTATTGGACTCTTCACTCCAGATTTGAAATATCAAATTTCATAAGAGAACCTTTTTTCTTTTGTCACATGAATAGGAGTTAAGGGGCTGAAATTTGCCACATGGGTAACAGATAATGTGGAGCTCTTTTGGGCTGTTGAATGCTAACTCAGCTGTCATGTGCAAGGTTCCAAAGTTCTCCATATTCAATTCTTAGATGACTTGTCTAAGTAAATCCAACAGAATATATTTTATTTCATTATTTTTATATTTTTTTATGGATTAAGTACAAGAGTTCCAAGGTTCAGAGTTCGTATCATATCTGAAGCTTCAATGGCTTCTATACTAAACAAATCAGGATATCTGTCCTTGCAAGGAGTATCCTGGCCATTTCATGGGTAATATATGAGGTGTGCAACACTGTAAAAACCACAACACCCCAATCAAAGGCAAATTTACACACCCTAATTGGTTCAGAAGGAAATTCCCACCGAAGATTTTACAAGATCCCAACTCCATTCATACAAAGTTCAGATCCTTTGCACCAACCTTTGTTCCTCCAATTTCAAGGTGAGAAAGAGCATCTGAAGGGCTATTTTGGTAATAGACTGGGCATATTAAATTACAATGGGGGTCAATGTTTTACAAAAATTCCCTCAAGCTGAATTTTACCTCCTTGTGAAATCCCTCAAGATGTTTTTGACACCCCATGACTGGAGGTCAAGTGGAAGGAAGAAAGCCCCAAGAATTGTGTTTCTCAACAAAATTCTTGGCTGAGTTATAATCTATGCCTGAGATGTTGTGCTGTAGTCTTAAAGCAGAGATGACTCTGTGACAAGCTTTGCATGTATGCATGTGCAGCAAAATTCAAATGAGCTGCAGAACTTATCACCTCAAGCACGCCCTATATTTGCTGCACCTTTAGCAATTCACAGAGAGAGAGAGAGAGAGAGAGCTACAACACTACTCTGAGGGGTTACTTTGAAGGTTGTCAGATTAGGTAAGGAGAATTCAAACCTCACTAGCTACAACACACATCATTTTAGGAAAGTTTTTCCACTGAGTTCTGACATGGGTGTTACAACGAGTGCATTCTATTATATTGGTTTTCAACATATTTGGTTTAAGACGTTGGGACTTTGATGGTTAAGGTGATTAGGATTATGGCCTGATGCGTTGATAATAGGTGAGGATATTATAATTGTAGAGAATAGTAAGAGAAGTATGTGAAAATTGGAGAAGAGAAACTCTCTTTGTTTTTTCTTTATTTTCTTTTTTCCAATTTCTTTTTAGTAAGTCAAGTCACAAGGCGACATGTAGACTAGCGAAAATGGGAGGCGAAAGGTGAAAACCACGATAGATCATTGATACATGTTTTGACTGTTACAATGGTGAATGTGGATCCAAACGTGGGAAGATGGCTAGTTGAGGAACGAGAAAAGATGGGAACGATAAACCTCACCTTCACAACCAACAACTCAGGTAATCGAAGGAAGTCACCATTGGACATGATTCATGGCAACTAGAGGAACAAACAACATGAAGGGAAATTAGCAAAATATAAGAAAACTATTATAACAGATCAAGGTGATATAAATTGCACACAAAGAGACGAAGAAAGGATTCTCAACCAATCAATCAAACCTTTTATTTATGAGTAGGAGTGAAAGTAACTTAGCGTTTGTATCATAGTTCAATAGCTTGTAGTCTGTAATTGTTTGGGTTGTGATCAAATTGCTTAGGGTTGAGGTAGAGCGTACTTGAAAAGGAGTAATGGTTCTGATCGAATCAAGTAAGACATTTATCTTGTAATTTCTTGTAAATTACAGTTATTAATTTGATTTTCACATATTTCTTTTTGAAGGTGAGTTAAAGTCATCTTAATTGGGGCAATTACGAACTTGTTTGATTTTGATAGAGAAAGGAAAATAAAAAATCTCACCAATAACTTCTCACTATTCTTTGCCATATTTTTTAGTTGTCAGTTATTAATTCGTTTTAAAATATATATATATGGGAAGTTTAAGTATAGCACACAAATTCATTTGGTCCTAGTTTTGATCCTACATCTTAATAAATATGTATTATTCAAGCATTATACAAAATATTGAAAAGCTCTTGCAAATAGTATACAAATAACAATTGAATTTGCTAATCAGGTCTCCCTGTGCAATAACATTTAGATGTTCTTTTTTTTTCGGGGGGGGGTAAAAGAAAGATGATGTTGATTTTTGGGATGGTCAAAAATTAAAGTAAGAGAGAACACAAATTTCACGACTCACAAGTTTTCTGATCTCAAAGGAAGACAACTGAGATCAAGATTCATATGCACAGTGAGAATAAAGAAAGATTAAGATTAAGAATATGAAGATCACAAGTAGATTTATGTTCCTTCTTCTTCTTCTTCAGAGAATATTTACTGGCTTTCCAATAGTCTCTTTCTTAATCTTTATCTTCTTAGAGAAAACCCTAGACAACCATCAATGTTGCACGCTCTATCTCCAAAATCTCTTTTTCACAAAAACCTAATTTTCTCTTGGTTTTACATCTATTTATAATTAGATATTAGGGTTGTTAGAGGCAACCCTAATTACCCTTGACTGTGTGAGATATAGAAAGAGGAGATCCTATGGCTACAAAATAATGGGAAAGAGGGGAGTGGAGTGCGACAACCCTAGCCATTAGCCACTCCCACACGTCTCTCTAAAAGAGGGAAGTGGGAGTTGGCTTAGTCGCTGCACTCCTACATCCAAGGGATTTTATTCTCTTAGATATTTTATAATATCTCAACAATCCTCCACTTGTTATAAAATATTTTTTGAAAACAGGTATTAATGACTTTTAAGAGATGTCATTGCACATAAGTAAATGTGGTGCCAACCATGGACCTTTACATAGTGTAAATAAAAGGTTGTTGTATTTTGAGACCCAATGGACAAAGCCTTGAACTATTTTTTGTTGACAAACAACTTTGTCACATGCACAGTCTTCACAACAAGGTTTTACTCATTCATACAGATTAACAGTTTAAGGTCATTGCTATATCATGGTTTACTGAGTATTCTAATGACAACCTGAATCTCATAGAAAGTGACCAACTTTCACACTCAGATAGGCGAGTTTATATCACAAGCATATAAATGGCTCAACCTAAAAATGGATATATAGAATTCATTAAGAGAACTCAATTTTTCAACCTTCATCATCTGCAAGAAAACATTCACAGGCTAAAAGCACATTGTTTTGCAAAAACTACCTTCTCTAAGAACACTATACACCATTTGCAAGTAATCCTTTTGTAGGCTTGCTAAAGGAGGGAAATTTTTCATTAATATGAAAAATCATGCTTACAATTGGTTTATCTGGTTTGTTATCCCATTGAACCTGATTAACATATAATGTTGCCAGGTTGATTTCCCATTGAACCTAGGACAATTAGGTTGAGTTTCTACCAAATTCACCTTTTACAGGTTTTTCAGTCTCATTCCCCTCGACGTACAAGAGGTTAACTCCTTATTAAGGCCTTTTGATAATGAGTCTGACAAATTCTCTTTGAACTTCACATACTGTATAACCACAATGCCGTCAGTTATAAGACTTTTCACATGATTGTGTTTCAGGCGTATAGTCCTAGCTTTCCCATTGTAATTCTCACTTTTTGCTTTGAATATAACAGCTTGATTATCACAGTAAATGGTTATTGCCGGCACAGGCTTATCCCATATTGGTACGTCTACCAATACATTTCTCAACCATTTTGCTTCCTCTCTTACAAACTCTGACTTCGTTCAGGAATAAATCAAACACGTTTGTCTTTTGGATTTCTAAGAGATAACACATCCAATCAATGTATAAATCCAAGCAGTCACTTATTTGGACTCATCCAAATCCGAATTCTATGTAGCATCATTGTGTCCCTCAACCATAGTGGGATACTTGCCATAACTTAGGCCATAGTTCGTGGTTCCTTTCAGATATATCATAACTAAATTCAATGCACTCAAATACATACTATCTGGATTAGTCGTGTATCTACTCAACATCCTTATTACAAAAGCAATATCTGGCCTCGTGCAATACATGACATACATTAAGCAGCCGATAACTTGTGAGTACTTGTATTGTGATACACAATCTCCTTTGTTATTTGTCAACCTTAGGTTGTGATTCATAGGTGTGGGTGTCGGATCACATTTGAACATGTCGAATCTTCTAAGAATTTTCTTAATATAGTTGGATTGTGAAATCACAATCCCATCATCATTTCGGATGATCTTGATTCCCAGGATAACTTCCGCAACCCCCAGGTCTTTCATGTCGAATATCGACAAGAGAAACCTCTTTGTGCCCTCAACACAGGAGAAATCAATTCTAAAGATGAGCATATCATCAACATATAGACTGATTATCACACATGACTCTCCATTGGTCTTTGAATAGATACACATATCTCTGTTGTTGGATTTGAATCCATTGCTAATGAGAGTTTTTCAAAATTTGTTATGTCATTGCTTGGGTGTTTGTTTTAATCTATATAAGGATCTCATCAACTTGCAAACTATTTTTCTTGTCCCGGCATGACATATCCTTGGCTGATCCATGTAAATCTCTTCTTCTAATTGGTTATTTAGGAAGGTTGTCTTTACATCTATTTAATGTATAATAAGATTCTTGATCGCAGCCACAACCATCAAGAACCTAGTGATTGAGATTATTGCTATTGGTGCATAGGTATTGAAGTGATCAAAATCATTATTCTCCTTGAACCCTTTAGCCACCAATCAAGCTTTGTATTTCTCAACTGTTCTATCAGGTTTTATCTTTCTTTTAAATTATCCACTTGCACCCAATTGGTTTGCACCCTTGAGGAAGATCCACCAATATCCAAGTGTAGTTAAACATTATGGAGTCCATTTCATCATCTACAACCCTTTTCCAGAACATCGCATCATGCGATTTCATGGCTTCTTGGTGGGATAATGGATCTCCTTCTGCCATACAAACTACAAATACAAGACTGAAGTCCTTGTTCTTTCTCTTTCTCTGCTCTTTCGAGGTATGGATTGTGCATTCTTAGTGCACCATATCCATCTTCCTTGTGATAGGTTCATTCACCCCACTATTTCCACATTTTTCTTAAATGGAAAATTTTCCTCGAAGAATTCAACATTGATGGATTCTATGATGGTATGCGTAGCAGGAGCTTCTAGATTTAGAAATCTATATGTTTTTCTTGTTATTGAATAACCAATAAGTGCACAATTAGATCCTCTTGGACCTACCTTAGAGGTTTGCTTATTTTGTAATTTTACTTGAGCTAAACAATCCCAGGTTTTGAAGTAACTTATGTTAGGCTTCCTTCCTTTCTATATTTGATATGGAGTAACATCCAGTTTCTTCTGAGGAACTTGGTTCAGTATATGACAAACATCCATCAAAGCTTCTCCTCCTAGATTTAGGCATGCTCCAGAACTTATCATTATCGCATTGACCATTTCTGTCAAAGCGCAATTCTTTTTTTTAACAACTCTGTTTTGTTGTGATGTGTACGATGCTGAGGTTTCTTTGTGGATTCCACGATCTTCACAAAACTTGATGAAGTCAGAATCTATGTATTCACCTCTTCTGTTTGACCTTAGAACCTTGATCTTCAAATCAAAAAAAATTTCAACTTCAACTTTATAGGTCTTGAACTTTTCAAACGCTTCATCTTTTGTCTTTAGCAGAAACACACAAGTGTATTTGGATGCATCATCGATGAACGTTATGAAATATCTTTTTCCCCCTCTGGATAGTGTATTTGTCATTTCACAAATGTCAGTGTATACAAGATCTAGTACATTAGATGATCTTTGCACACTTGAGAACGAACTACATGTGACCTTGCTTTTACTGCATGTGATGCACTTGTCACTTGTTGCATTACCTAGATTGGTAATCAATCCCAGATCTTCCATGTGTTTAATTTTGTCATAATGAATGTCCTAATCTACCATGCCAAAGATCAGAAGACACAATCAAATAAGCAGAAGTATAAGGCATTTCATTAATAACGTTAAGTTTAAACATTTAAGAAGTGCCAAATCCTTTGCATACAAACACACCATACTTAGATATTACAATTCTATTAGACTCAAACACCATCTTGAATCCATATTTGCTTATAAGTGATCCGGATACCAAATGCCCTGTCTCTTGTTCTTGTTCTTGAATTTGTTTTTGTACCCTATTAGACTCAAACACCATCTTGAATCCATTAATAACGTTTTGTACCCTTCTCTTGTTCTTGTTCTTGAATTTGTTTTTGTGATTGTGATTATGATTGTCATCATCACCATTATTCTTACTGTGGCACCTTTTAGCCACATGCCCTGTCTTTCCATAACTGTAGCAATAGGATTTGTTGTATAGCTTTTCAACAGGTTTCTTCTTGCCTTTAACAGGCTTTTTGAATTCTTTCTTATTAGGTACAAAACGACCCTTAGGTTTGGCTTCCACCATATGTGTTTTCTTAGTTGGTTCTAGCTATTTATCTTTGTTTCTAGCCAGTTCTTCACCTCGAAGATGATGCATCAGGGTGTCAAGTTCCATGTCATCTTTTTCATGCATTAACTTGGTTTTATAGCTTTGCCAAGATGAAGGTAGTTTGGAAATCAACATATTGACATGGAAAACAGGATCTAAGTTCATCCCTGTAGCAGATATTACATCAACAATTTTCTAGAATTCTTTGGCTTGTTCCAGGACAGATTTATTATCCACCATCTTGAACTATTCATAATTTTGCACGTGGAATTTTTTGCTACTCGCAACTTCTCCTCTGTAGACAGTAGTCACAACTTCCCACAAATCCTTGGCATTTTTTGTCTTCTTTGTAAATTAATTGAAGAGACTGTCAAAAAGTGTCTCAAGAATGAAATGAAGACACTTGTAATTAGCGGCCTTCCAGTCTGCGTCAGCTTTCAGAACTATATTAATTTTTTGTTCTGTTGCCTCATACCCGTCAGGGATAATTGGTGGATCATTAGTCAACACATAGTAAATATTGTGATGTCTCAAAGTGTACTCCATCTTTCTTTTCTTTTTTTTTCAAATCTTTCAATTTTTTCTCCATTAAATAAGGTTGATTCAAAATGGTAAATCCCGAGTTCGGCCATGGGAGTAGACATATCTTCAAATTATTGATTTTTGGGATGGTCATAAATTAAAGTAAGAGAGAACACAAATTCCATGATTCACAAGTTTTCTGATCTTCTTAAAGTTACAATATTAACTAGTTCATTCAAGCATAGAAGGTGTCGTTATCACGATTCTTGAAGATAGTTGAGGCCTCCTAATAACGTGCAAGGGATCGAGAACAAACTAACTCCGAGATACAGTCTAGTTCGGGTAAAACCCTTGTTTCTCTATGGATTTGCACTTTCTGGTAGAGACAAATGAAACCTCGTTATTGTTCTTAAAGCCCAAAAGTCTAGGGATTAATTTTACGGAAAATCCGGTAGCATAACGACGTTATCAATCGGTTTTCTCAAATCAAATCATTCACAGATCAACAAGAGTTCCCACAAGGAGAAAATCGGATCTTATGAGATTATCACTTTTGTTAACCTAAGCAATCTCCTTCAAAGAGGAGAGTGATTACAACAAGAGTCTTGAATCAATAACTCGAGGTATTACTTCTCAAAGGAAGACAACCGAGATCAAGATTTGTATGCACAGTGAAAAGAGAAAAAGACAAAGATTAAGAATATGAAGATCGCAAGTAGATTTGTGTTCCTTCTTCTTCTTCAGAGAGTATTCCCTAGCTTTCCAATTGTCTCTTTCTTCTTCATCTTTCTTTTCTTAGAGAAAACCCTATACAACCACCAATGTTGCACGTTTCATCTTCAAAATCATTTTTTTCACAAAAACCTAATTTTTTCTTTGTTTTACATCTATTTATAATGAGAGATTAGGGTTGTTAGAGGCAACCCTAGTAAGGATTTTACCCTTTAATCGTGTGAGATATAAAGAGAGGAGATCCTACGGCTACAAAATAATTGGAGAGAGGGGAGTGGAGTGCTGCAACACTAGCCACTCCCACACGTCTCTCTAAAAGAGGGAAGTGGGAGTTGGCTTAGTCATTGCACTCCTACATCCAAGGGATTAAATCCCTTGGATATTTTATAATATCTCAATATATGGACATTGAGATCAAAACCATGAAAACCTTTTAAACATTAGTTCCACAATTTGCTTTGTCTTAAACATACCTTTTTTTTTCTTCAAGGGAGAAAATGTTTTGTTCCCATATTTGTCTATTCCCCCATATTACCACCCCATAGGCTGATACGTGTTGTGTTTTTAAATTTTGTTAGGTGCCTACTTTTTATTTGAATACTTTTATTTTTATTTTTATGATTTTAACCTTATACTTTTTTTTGATAACCTAGATGTCCCTGTTTTTGGGTACCTACTTTTTCATTTGAACACTATTTACTTATTTGTTTTTCTTTTTAAGACTATACACCACAACCTGTGGAACTTTGATTTGGTACGAACACCCCCTGAACAAATAAGTGCAAATGGCGTCAGGGGCAACCACATTAGCACTGAAAAAGTGACTTACACTTTTTGGGGAGCGCTTATCACTTTTTGGCACTGATGTGTCAGCCCCTAACTCCATTCGCACCTGTCTGTACATGGATTGTTCATATCTAATTCTTTGGGCAACCTGTGTGTGGTTACACAAGGGATGTTTGTTCCCTTTTTATAGGAGAGATAAGAAGAATGCATACCAACCGCTTTGAAATCACCAGCATGCTTCGTTGTTGTTGTAAAATTTGTTAAGAGTATGTTTGGCAACCACTTGTAATGAAATCATTTCATTTCAAATTCCCAAAGCATTTGTGGACATAAGGTTAGGGCTGTCAATTTGGCTGGGCTAGCCTGAAGCCTGACTTGGCCGACTTGAAAATTGGGCGGGCTGGACAGGTTGAGTTTAGGGCTGGGCTAAGCTTAGGTCCAAATATTAGGACCGAACTAATTTTTGGGCTAGGCCCGAACCCAAGTTATTTCAGCCCGATGCCCAGTTTGAAGTGAAAAAAATTTGAAACCAGGCCGAAGCCTGAAAAAAAAAAAGATTTTTTGATTAATGTTTTTCATTAGATTTATTTTGATGGTGAAAAAAAAATTGCTATTAAAGCTCTAAAACTTCTACCAATTTGGATGGTAAAAATGTTAAAGGGTTTGGTTGTTAGAATAAAACAATTAAATTTAGAACATTTACTAACAAACATCGTTTTGGTTGAGTGGTTGCGGGCATAACATTTTTGTATTTATATGTCTCCACTCCATTTTGGTTGCCCGAACTCGACTCGAAACCCAAATAATTACAATGGATCAGACTCGAGCAGAGGGACCCAAGCTCATATTTGGGTTTTATACTTCGGGCTGGGTTTGGGTTAACCTCTGCCTGACCCGATTGACTACCCTACATAAAATGATGGCTTAAAATGAATTCATTCAAATTTATACTTGATAACATATGTCATTTCATTTTATAAAAAAACCCTAAGATGACTTCATTTGTAATTTTAGTTAACAAATCAACATAAACCTAAATGAGTTCATTTTCAAACCATCACCTTATGGCTATAAATGTCATCTATATATACATATATATCAAAGCAACTCATGATGATTTGGAGGCCCTCATTGTCTTTCTACACATGCTTCAACCACACATGTATTGTCTTCCTTGCTTTTCTACACATGCTTCTCCCACACATGTGCATTCTCTCTTCCATTTAATTCTTACTTAAATAGTTTATTTAAACGTTCTTACCGTTATTCCTTATTTATTTCTCTTAGCTTTTGTTGTTATATATCATTAACTTCTTAAATTCTCTTATCCTCTCTTTATTTATTTTCCTAATTTGTCTCCACTAATTTATATCTTATATACCATCAACTTTCTTATTATTCTATATTTACTAACTTTATTTATCTCTTTAAAATTTCTAATAAAATTTTTTTTTTTGCACCTAAAATATAATGAATGCCAATACTAATACATCAATATCATAATATACCACCAAAAAATAAATACATAAATATTATATAAGATATTTTTTTAAATATATAGCAAAGAAAACTGATGTGGCTGTTCTATTTGCTTTCCCTCATATATATATACGCTATACATGTGTGAATCTTTATTTTTTTCCCTCTATTTTGTCTTATCTCCCCTCTTAAAAATCCTCCGTAACATCTCTAAATCCCTTTCTTAATTATATTTAATATTAATTTACTCATATATTTCATCTCATCTATATTATATACTAAAGCAAAGAGTTGCAACAAAGGTATCTTTTATATTATATACTAATGCAAAGAAATCTGATGTGGTAGCTCTCTTTGCTTTCCTTCACGCATACATCACACATGTGAGAAATTTTACTTTTTTTCATACTTTGTCTCATCTCCCCTCCTAAAAGTCCTTTGTAACAACCATAAATCTCTCCATAACGTTTTTTTATTTCTCTACCCATTCTTCCCCCTCATAAATATTCTTTAATGTCAAACCATGTTTCTTCATTTCTATTTTCATTAAATAATCCAATAATCCATATTACTTCACTTTATTAGTTTTCTTAATTATATTTAATGCTAATTTACTCGTATTTTTTTCGTTTATTCATTAACACTTTAGCTAATTAAATTCCTAAAATCTCTATAAAATTTTATGGTCCTAAATGCTTTGTACATATATGTTATGTTTTTCTTCTTATTATTAAGAATTAAATTATATTTATTTTTATTCCA
>JAOXJP010000003.1:5530110-5541141 GCA_025762735.1 Platanus orientalis | reverse complement strand
TATATATATATATATATATATATATATATATATATATATATATATATATATATATATATTCTAACCTTTGTGCTTGTTGGCCATTCATAATTTTCTATAGACCTGAAAACGATGCCCCAACTCTTAGACTCTCATAATGCTGTCCAACCTTTAGCCCTGTCTGGTTGCCATGAAAAGCTGGTTTTCTCGTAATTAGTGGCAACGAATTTAAAAAAAAAAAAATCATTTTCAAGCTGTCTGGTTGTCAAGAGCCAGAAATCTTCAATTATTTTTAAAATTTTTTCCTGCGTAACTAACTATTTTCTTGTTTGCTACCATATTAGTTTCACACAACTTTTGCCTGAAAATCCTCATTTTCTCATGAAAATTGTTATACATAAGTTTTTCTTTTTCTTTTTCTCGGCAACCAAACAACCATAAGAAAGGACAGAAAATTACAGATATTTTCTTTCTTTTCTCGTGCAATTTTCTCTCTCTACTTTTCTATTCAATTAAAGGCAACCAAACGGGGCCTTTAACTCATTGAAGACTAAATGCGAGATTAAAGATAGTATGAAGTGGGCATGAGAAGAGTTTTGATTTATGCATCTTTTACTGTTTTTAAATGGGAAAGGATCTTCTGCTGGTGAATCAGCAGGAATTTCCTGCTGAGTTTAACCACACCGTGACACGTATTTGGAAGGAAACATACCCAAAAAATTGGGAGCAATTTACCAAAACAAATCAGATAGGTGTCGTTGAGTGGTTTAATCAGCAGGAACTTCCTGCTGATTCACCAGCAGACGATCCGCTCCCTTTTTAAATTTTAATGGTGAAACATTCCTAACTTATTGGTGTGATGATTTAGTTCATGCCAAAACAAAGCAACATAATGCTTATGCTTTACACTACCAAAAAAAAGTTATAAATAAATAAATGTGTGTGTGTGTGTGTGTGAGAGAGAGAGAGAGAGAGAGATTCTTTTCATCTTCTTCCCACAGACTACGTCCTTCCATACAAGGATCCCTGGAGATTTTGAAAAGTTCTCTTTTCAACTTCAGTTGTTTGTATAATATAAAAGTTGGAGATTTGTTGATTGGCATCATTTCCTTTGTGATGCAATTTTGTTGTGATCCTTGGGAGAAATAAGTGTGCCTTTTTTTCTTCTAGCATTCGCTTATCTTCTGTGCCTAAGAGCAGCACAACAGGGTACCTAAGATTATGTGTGTGCATTAACGAAGTGTTTATTTTTTATTGAAGAAAATGTTGTGATGAAAAAGTGTGTAGTGTGTATAGTGAATAATAATTTGACATGTGTTGTTTTTGGGGTTAAAAATGTCCAAAAAAGTGTTCAGATGAAAAAATAGGTGTTAAAAAAGAGAGAGAAATTCAAAAACCCATCTGTATCAATCATGGCATGCTTATAGAGGTCTCTGTCAAAACAGGGAATCCTTCTCCTTTTTTACTTTTATTTATTTTTTATTTTATGCTTTTAATTCCAAATGTTCCAATGGCAAGCTCTTTTTTTTTTTCCTTCTAGCGGCCATAGCCAAAGCTCGTATCATTTGGAATGATCTTCATAAACCCATCAAAACCTTATTTTTGGCCAATCCATATGAACGGCTTCACTCGTATGCTGATGACTGACATGCATGGGGTCAAAGGATCATCACTGGGCTTGTCCAAAACCTCAAACTGAGAGTGAGCATTGATTGTTCGGATACAGTCAATTAGAATGGTATAAATCTTGGGCTTTGGTCAAAATATGAGCTGACAAAACATTTAGAGAGTCTAGATTGGTGAGTTATTGCCGAAATCCGATCCAAATAGACCGGAACTCAGGCTAGTATATAGGCAAAATAGTGGCGCAACTTGAGAGAGTTGGGTCAGTTGAAGGGCCAACCCAAACCACCCTAAGTCTAGAAAGCCCAATCCAAACCATCAACCTGAACTGACCCAATTCAAAGCCCAACTCCCAAGCACAAATCAGGTAGATCGGGTTAGGCTTGGTTACTACAAATTCACATAAGCTAAAAACACATAACGTTGGGTTTGATATGTGGCTAGAATTTGGCTATGCAATACCCCAATACCAAACCCTTAAATGCACTTGTAGAAGTTGGGTTGGATCATGGCTTGCATGGCCAAGGGCTAAGGAACGGCCAACGCTTTCATGCATGAATTCTTCTCTAGGCTGATAATCTTGGTAGTTGTAATTATCATCTGGGTCAAATTGCATTGGCTTTAAACTCTGTATATGAAACCTTAACAGGCAAACTTATGAACACGGTCATTTTTGAGCAAAAGAATATTGACTAGCTAAAATATATTTACAACATTCAATATTACAATTCTGTTTTGAATTAAAAATTAAAAAAAAAAAAAAATGAAAAAATTGCATGGACATATGATACATGTAATCAGCGATTATTATGTGAATATCTACTTTTAGAACTAATCTGCTCCAAAGTAGAAATTCAGTTAATTGCATGACTCAGTCCTGAGATGTAGCAGAATACTCAAATAGAAGGCGTTTGGACGGAGTAGATTGAAGGAGGACACGCAGGCGGCTTGTAAGCTGGTAAATCAAGGTCCACTGCATTGCCATCTCAGAATCCTTCATCTGTCTAACTATTGAGGCCTGAAAATTAGACAATAACATGCAGGCATGCGTAAAAATTGTTTATTGGACTATACCTGACAAATCAAATAAGATAACCAGGCCAATTAAAAAAAAAATTTCGAAGGAAAACATGGTCAACCATTCTAAAGGCGAGAGTCAATATTATTAACTAGGTCACAACCATCCATTCTGTAAACTTTTCGATAGGCAGCTAACCAGAATGAAATGTACTGAAATGTTATGATCTAATGAGGTTAATGTTTAGCCCAAAGTATCTCTTATATGAGACCTGCCATATGGTGTATGCAGGCAAAATTGCATGTACACCACATGAACCGCACTACTTTCCTGTTTTGAATCATCCATCAAGTGTCCACCATATCTGATGCGGGAGCACATCAATATCCTTCCACTCTTAGTTTAAGGGATATTCTGTTTCACAATACCTAACATAAACTTTGTGCCTTCCAGAACCCACTTTTGTAGAGATTTTTTAATACATACAAGATAAAAATAAAAAGTTGTCATGAAATTATGCAATGAAACTTCCAAAACCAGGATATAAGAGAAACACATAAAGGCTACCTGGAGGCGTTTCCCTAGCTGAACTTCGACTTCAGTACCAAAAGAAATATTTGCCAGCGATCTGAGAGGATCAGTTGTAGGATCAAGAGAAAGCCAGCTTGGGATCTGAGGTGCATACACTAACCTCCACCTAGCCTGTCCAAACTCTCCCTTCCCTTCTATTTTCGGCATTAAGGTCTCTAATGTTGCAGTCGCAAGTTTCTTGAATGCAAGTTGGCCATCACCTTCCAAGATAGACTCCGCCAACTGACTCTCAAAGACTCTAGCAGCCTGCACAAATAGAATCTTCTTCATACTTGAGTTCTATTTTCAGATAAAAAATAATCTAAAGTCAATCAAACCATGGCTCTGATACTTTACATCAGACCATACACAACATGGTTCAGAATCTGGCAAAATGGCAACAATTTTTTTGTTAGGTTACACCAGAACAGTAGTGTTGTTTTGCCAACAGAAGATAAAAGACCACAAAGCATCTGGTGAAAGTATGCCTCAAGGATAAGGACTGTACCCTACGTTCCAGATTAGATTAAGCTATATATTTTCTAAAAGAAAAACAGATGACAATCATCCAATCATTGGAGCTATGCAGTTACTGTTAATACCTCAGTAGGTGAGAGGACATCCTGTTCCACAGAGCGTGTTGAGGTCACAACCAAGTTGTCCTGCCAATTACTGGCTCGACTTTGAATCCTGAATTGCCATTCCGATCCGACCAAAGCTAAGTCCAGAATTGGATCTAGCCCAAGATCAGGCTCAAATTTTGCTATGTTTAGATGCTCTCTTTTAAGCCTCACCTGAATTTGACAAAATCATGAATAAATTCAACAAGGACTACATACAACGAACAAGAGTCAACAAGTTACAAGAGTGAAAACAGAAATGATTAGATTCACCTGAGTGGCAACAAGATTGACATCACCATTCTCAAATGTCAGAATTCCTTTAGGTTTTATCCATTTGGGATGAGCCACTCCATTTAACTCAAGTTCTCCACTAACAGCAAAGTTGAGAATCAAAGGATATACTATCCTCAACTCTGGTCCAAGAAGAAGCTTCAGATCAGTGAGGTGGACATCAACCTTTGGCTTACTATTTGCTTGCTCTATTTCCTTTTCAACATCAGCTTGTTTACCTGTAAATTCTCCAAATAAGTCTGTTTTGAATAGTAAAGATACCAGAAATGCAGATTGACGGATATAAAAATTTAGGCCTGTTTACAATGCCATGGATCCTGAAATCCAGTGTTTGAGCAGTGTGGCATAACTTAAAGTGCAGAACTATGGTTTCTTTCCACCACACAGTTCAAACACTGAATTGCATCCCAGGAGCTGAAACCGATGAAACCATATAGTATGGTTTTCACAAGCCATTGGAGTTTTCCCCCAAATACTATATTGAATTTCAGCTTACTCCCTACTCTTCTAGTAAGCTACTGAACCAAACATCCCTATTAAATTCATTTAATTGCTGATCATGTGACTTTAAAATTAGTTAGCTAGTCCACTGTTCCCAAGCATAGAGTAAATGATAACAATCACACATTGAAGTTGATAGAATAGCTCACTACATAGGAGGTGATTTTTAAGACTGCAGTCTCCAGGAGTTTCAATGGGCCTGGTATTTTACACATGAACGGTGAGATAATGGTCTAAAAGTGTTCCATGTTTTCCCAACCCATCATGTCATTAGTCCTCAGCCATGGGGCAAAAAAAGCATATTTCTGGCCATTCCTTTATTTGGAAGGAGAAAAACAAAAAGAAACTGGATGGCTATTGTTCGTCTGTAAGAAGTCCAGTAGAAGACAGTTCCAGACTGTTGTGGATATTGTATACTCATGTGGACAGTCTAAAGGGTTGCCTATCAGATGGATGATCAGGATTTTCCATGTCCTTCCATGTGGCTGAAAAGGGGGTTGTCCGAAGGGGTTCCCGGAACTGTTCCGAAAAACTTTTTTGTTTTTTGTTTTTCATTTTCCCACAAATATACACTATAAAATACCTGAGGGTTGTGGGAATTTGGCACTTGGAGCAGCAGGTTCTGAACTGAAAAACCGTGAAACATGTCCTGAAGCCGTCATTCGGTTGTAACCACTCCTTGGAAGGCTTGACCGATTTGATGTCAACCTATTTATGCCAGAAGCTCCACTACCCTTATCATGAGGTAGATATGCTTCTCCGTGGCTCAATTTAATCATTCCAGAAATGTTTGGTTGCAATATAGAACCAGTAATTTGCATCTGGCTGTCAACTTGACCACTGTGCTAAAGTAAGACATGCTAGTTAGTTCACAATGGAAAAGGATAAATAAAATAAAGCACAGCTCCTATCACGAATACCATCCCATGAAACCAATAGCTAACAATTGCAAAATGAGTGACATGTAAAGTACCATAAGAAAAAGTGTTAAAATCAACCAACAAGCACAGATGTGACGAACATTAATTATCCAAAATTAGATCAACAGGTGAGGAATACCAATTTTTTCTTGTAGAATTCAATTGTTAGAAAGTAGATTAGTAGAAGACTACACCTTAAGATATTCTTTGCGCGAACTTCCAAATCTTCACATTTCAAATCAATTTTATCGCCTGGAAATGCTTTGCTTGTTCTCAGTGGAAGATTCCCTTTCATGAAGAGCTTTCCTCTTCTGCTTACTCTACTTTCCAAGGAACTGATGCATAACCTATTAGATTTCACATGAACTGTACCGCCAAAGTTGGTAAGTGGCTTCCGTAGTACTGGTGAAGATACAGTTGCTCTGTGGAACGATGCAGATCCATCGAGCACTGGTTGTTCAGCTGTGCCTCTTACCTATTTTATAAAAGGATTGCATTTATTAACACAGTGAATCTGATCAATCAATTAAATCTAAAATTTAAATTTATGCTCAGCTGAGGCTATTGGAGGACTTTTATCAAAGTGGCCTACCTGGAGGATAATGTCAGCATTTCCATGAAGCCAGTTAGCATAGGGGCACAAGGCTGTCAACAACATCATGCCCCCATCTTTAATGTCTGCATCAACCCTAACATCTCCTACATCTAATATGTTCCAGTTTAAACCTTTGAGACTTTCTGCCAACTGAATATCCCAACCTTCTTCATTTCTATCCCTGGACACCTTCTTTTCACTGATATCGTCAGCAGGGCCCCTTACCTTTTCCTTTGCCCAACCAGGGATCGAAATCACTCCATCTTTATCTATTTCCTTATCTTCCTCTTCCAACATGTTATTTTGCATAGAAGTTACAGGAACACTTCCTTGAATGTGTACATGCCCGCTTTGAATAATGGGCTCAAAATTTGCATTGAAAAGAAAACGACTGGTTGAGGTTAGGGAAGCAACAATTTCAGCTCGTCCAAGATCAATGCCACCAATAGCTCCATCAAGGAGCCTTACTTGCACATCACATTCTGGCTTTGCAAGACTTCCTCTAAGATCCCCTTCCATGTGCAATATACCCTTAATGGGTGTTAAAAATTGTCGCAAAGAATGTACAGCATCTGAGGCTGAAGATTCTATAATCTGAACCAGTGCGGGGACTAGACCAACAGGGAAATTTAAAACAGCAAAATGAAGGTTAGTTTTCGGCCCCAATATAGTCCCATCTGCATGGACTGTGGCATTATCTCTTTGGATGAAAATTTTCTCAAGTCGCAGACCATCATTGTTGCTGTATGCACCAACCGCAAGAACACGCTGAGTTTTGTAGGTTCCCCACTCCCAATCTTCCCCATGAAAGTCAAAGTCTGCCTGGAAAACATACGTAGTAGTCAGTTTAGCCCAAGGAGAATCAATATCAGGAGAGGGGAAAAACCAAAGCACAAAAGTCGCAAAAAAAGAAACAAAAGTGGCAGTAATTTAATATCTCCTTTTGTCAAAGATTTTTGATTTTATAACTAACACAATAAAGAGTGACAATTTTAAAGTGTAAACATTAAGCCATCCACATGACAACTAGTGGGTGTATACTATATTACAACAAATACAAAATATACTGGCACATTCACATATTGAGAGAAAAATCATAGCAAGAGATACAGAGAGGTTATCAGTCCAGAAAAGTTCAATTGTGAGCCATCCAATTTATATTGGGGAGAGTGAAATTCACCTCATCCCAACAATCCTCACCATCTGGTTAATGCGATACTGACCATTAAATTGGATCATTAGGATGCTGATCAAATGATGCAAACTTCTGTCCCTCTTTGTATATCTATCAGAACAGTTTTTGATTTAGATCTGATACACACCAAATTTGTGTAGTTATATTCACCTTTGTCCCTTGCTATAGAAAGAAGTTTGAGGTAGTGGTGATTGTTGTCAGGGTAGGTTGTCCATATTTATGTTATTTGGGTGTTTTGCACCAACAGCATTCTGTAAGAGCAAATCTATCCAGAAGTTTAATGTCACAATAAATATATCCAAGTGAGGGCGTGGAAGAACATTTCATGTTTCATATTTTCTTCTCTTCTTCTTTTATTTTCTTCTTGCAAACCCTAGATCTCCTTTTCATCTTGGTAGAGCAATCTATCAATCAAAGGGAGCATATCTGCAACCAGAGGCAAGAGTGCAAGACAATTGAAGGAGTCGAATATGTTAGGCTTAGATTTGGATGAGTTAGGATTTGGTAGAAGAAGAGAGAGAGAGAGAGAGAAAAGAGAATTGGGAAAAATCAATATGGTATTGTGTATACTTTCTTCATACCATAATGATTCTGAAGCACTCACAAACCATGCCCTTGGGGATTGCTAAAGGCCATACAACACCTTTTTCAATCTGCACACCTTTCTTTTCTCTGCTGAATACATCATCCCATGAGGCGGCCTCATGTACAACTCTTCTTCATCAAGGTCCCCATGTAGGAAGACATTCTTCAAATCAAACTGCCTTAAGGACCGTCCTTGGTTGGCTGTAAGGAAGATAAGAACTAGTATCGAGTTCATCTTGGCAACAGGAGCAAAGGTCTCCTAGTAATCAATGCCATATGTTTGTGTATACCCATTTGCCACCAATATCGCTTTGTACCTTTCTATAGAACCCTCAGACTTAAACTTTATAGTGAAAACCTACTTGTACCCGGCTGGTTTCTTGCCCTTCTCCCAGGTATTATTCTTCTCAAGTGCCTTCATATCTTCTTTCATGGAAGCCTTTCATAAACATTTCTCTAAGGTTATCCTGTAGTTTATACGTCGTTTGAAAGCTGCTCTAAGGATCCAACGAACAACTAAGGTTTGTTGACAATCCTTGGCTACAACCCTGGGGACATCATAAATAGTATCTACGACTCCTACTTTTTCCACTTCGCATATGGGCTTTATATTCTCTATGGCGTCAACCATAAGTTTGATTACATCGCGTTCAGTTCGAGTTGGGCGATGAAAAGTTTGATAAACAATAGCACAAACTTTCATCCTTTTACCTTCTTTCATGTGAAAGTTGACCAACTTCTGCCACAAACTCCATCCATCCATCGTGACTTGCATTTATTTGAGTCTTTGATGCAGTTACGAGAAAAGACACATGTTTTTGAGGAGTGGAATGTAGATCAAAATATAACAGTATTCCAATCTTCTTCCCCCTACCAAGGACCTTGTCAGTCACCAGATCCTGCACAACACAACCATAACGCCAAAACCACACAATACAGCTTTAATCAACAAGTTGACCGTTTGAGTTTGATTTTTGGGCTTTGTCGAGGGCTCCCCTGCTTTGAGATTGACAAGCCGCTCGGCCATCGCTAGGACCGAGGTAAGGTGAAGTACTTCATGCCATTGGAGCTCTTGTTCTACCCACGGCTGGAGCGTGTCCATGAAGAAGAACTTGTCTTTCTTTGTCAGGTTGGTGATGTTCAACAAAAGGCTTATGAATTGCTTTGCATACTCTCGGATTGAGCCCATGTGCTTAAGCCGTTTGACTCTTTCTTGCCAACTACTAGTTAGAAGAGAGCCTTTAATATATTGCGAGGCACAAAAACAAAAGACAAGGCAAATACAAAGGAACGAAAGGAAGGAGATAATGCACTATACTTTTTTTAAAAAGTCAGAGATATTGCACTATACAACTTTTTTTTGATAAGTAAGAGATAATGCACTATACAACACAAAATTAGACAAATGATGCTTAATATAAGAACAAACACCCTTTCTAGGAGCAATGGGAACTGAAGAATCATCAAGGATATATATATATACCTCGTTTAAAAGGATTCAAAGAGGCTTCTTGGCTAGAAAATATGGGAATCAGTTGTCTTTGGTTTCCCGTCATTTTCTCACATACACCTACGAAAATCCTCCACCTTCTTTAATCCACCTGATGTGGACATCATGACTGAGATGATGATTGGATCATGCTCACAGCTACTTTAGCTACTCTATTATTATTATTTTATATTATTGGTCTCTTATAAGGGGGGTACAAAATTTTGAGGGTAGAGTAATCTTTAATTGTTATTTAGGGATATTTTTTATAATAATTATATCAGAGGGTTATTTTAGTCATAATAGTAGTATAGAGAGGGGTTTAAGTGTCTAGTTTTTATTTTATGTAAAAAACCTGGCCGTGGGACTCTATTTATAGAGCTCACAACTAGCCAACAAATTAGGCAATAAAATTGAATTTTTTGTCTCTCACGTTTTTAATCTTCTTCGTTCTCTTGCTTGTTTGCAATTGAAGAACCTTCAAAACCTTGGAATGGGTCTAGACTCTACCTAGTTTAATGCTAGTGGTAGATGCCACTCATTTCCCCTTGGGTTAAAGGTTCCTCTTTCCTTCTTCTTTAAGTATATTTTTCAATTTTTTTGTGTGACTGAAACTGTGTGATTTTGAAAGATTCATCACCAACATCAACAACTTCAATTTTAGAGCATTATACAAATCCTTGAAGTTTATTTGGCTGGTCGATTCATCATCCAGGCTGTTCCTGAGAGTAAATTCAATTTTTGAAGAGATTTCATAGAGAAGACAAGCACCAAGCGTGACTCACATCTGAAGCATCACCTAAAGATTGGATACTATTTCCTCAACATTAAAATACTTTTTTGATTCGACTCATCCAAGAGGTCAAGCACACCTGGACGATCGATCCTTCCTTCATGAATCACCTTGACTGCTGGTTTTTGGAGGGCCCCACTTGATCTTACCTGGAATAGGCGTTAAAACATGCTCTAAAAGCACTTGCAGGAGATTGAGTCCTAGCTCCTAACTATTAGGAGCCTAATCGTGAAACTTCCACAAGGTTCTAGTAACCCCTGGGTGACACTAAAGAAGGAATCAACCTTCCCAAAGCTTTTGGGAATCGGCACCCACACCCAGCTTCTTTTAAGGCTGGTGACACTTGCTAGAGGAGAGATAAAATTTTGAAAACTTCAAATTTCTTCCCTAGGCTTTGTATATCACCTGCAATCTTCTTTAATAACATCAAGGAGATAATCTACATTAAATTTCATGTATCACTTCTTATTTTTTGTTCTCTTTTCAAATTCCCAAATTGTAAGGACTTTTGACATATTTGGCATAAGGCCTAGAACTGAAGTTTTGACTTCTTGACCCAAGGAGACATTCTCTACTTCATAAGTATTGTATAAGAAATCATTTATGTATTCATACCTTCCCTAGGGTAATCCATGCTGTTTCCCTTTACCTCAACCTAATTTAGACTCTTTGGGAAAATTTTCAATCTTAATATTTTTGGCCTAATTGATCATCCCTAAATTCTTGGTATTGGTGAAAAATGTCTTTAAATTCATCTTTAGGCCTTCCAGACTATCCCTGGAATTATTCGGCCATTTCCTAGATTTTGGCCTAATTTAGGCATTTTTGGGAAATTTTCAGCTATAGTAT
>JAOXJP010000003.1:5505520-5520035 GCA_025762735.1 Platanus orientalis | reverse complement strand
GTTTTATTGATATTATTGGCTATAATTCTACATCAACTGTAGTATCATCTCCATTGTGACGTATCAATTTTGGTATTAGAGCTAGGTTACAAGTAATCCTTATCTAGTTGTAATCAGAAAAAACCTTGAAACTTTTAGAAAGCCGGAAATGGTGTATTGGAAGGGTTTAATTTTAAGATTTTAGAAAATGACCAAATCCTTAAAACCCTGAAAAGGCCTAAACCCTAAAATTTTGGAAAATGGCCTAAACCTTGAATTTTTTTTAAAGAACCCTGAACCCTAGAATTTATGAAATCCCTGAAGAGATGAGATGGTTCTTCTAGTGAATACTGAGTTTATTTTTTCTTCCGGAAAGACAACTAAAATAGCGATTAGTGACTGGACTGATCAAAACCTTATTTCTACATCTTTTGTTGAAGAAGTTCTACAAAATCCGAAAAATCAAAGATATTGTAGATATGTTAAGGATCGTGTTGTTGATATTCAATTCCATCACGGAAGAGACTACTTCGACGGTGTTAAATGCCTAGTATGTGATTTCCCTTTAATTGATACGCTAGTGATTTTAAGCAGACAATGGATTGAAAAGAGAAAAATTACTTTTAAAAAGGAGACCCAAGTAGTGCGACTCTATAACCATGATGTGTGGTATCGTCTTCGACTCAAACATGATAATAAGGTGTTAATAGTGATAACTGAAAGTATTCAAAATTCCACGAATAAAAAGACCGAAAAGGGCACCAATGCAGCTAAAGAAGAGCCCAAGATAGACTCCAATAAAAATTCAAAGTTGTCTAATGAAGAAGACAAGCCTACAACTAGTGTAGAGAGTGAAAATCTTGATGCGGGACATGTTGAGAGCAGATTTGTGCTGATGTTTTGAGTGAGACAGATGAGACTGTGGTGCTTGTTGACACATGTACCGTTGTTGCCCTAGTTTGTGACTAGCCAACTGCTAAAAAGTAAGTTCCAGATTAGGACGAGATCCAGTCTATTCTGATAGTTATACCAGTCTACGAACCTGAGCAGAAGATAAATGAGATGTACTATAAAATCTTTTCACTATCAAATACTTGCGAGATGAAAAGCCTATGGTTATACAGTTCAAGTTTCTCATGGTTGTTGATTCTTCTATACTATAAAACTTGCGGATGAATTTTTTTAAACAAGGGGAGTTTGATGCGGACATCCAACTTAAAGTGGGGCCCACATGACATGTGGGTGGAACCCACACGTGTGATCCTTGTGGTAGCTAAGTGGGGGATGTATAGAGCATTTTAGATTTGATTTAATTAGTATTTTATTAGGATTTAATGTTAGACATTATCTCTTATTTCTTTGGAATTTATTTTGGAGTCCTTATGTGGTTAGGAGTCTTCAAATCAAAGTTGTAATCCCGTTTTTCCTCTTTAGGCCATATTTTGGAGGGTTAAAACTCATCCATTTAGGCTAATTTTGATGCTATTTGAAAAATTATTCAATTACCTTTCCAACGAGACCAATATTTTGAAAATCCAATGTGATTTAAGAGAGTTATGGCCAAAATACTAGTGTCACTCAAAACCGGGATTTAGTTGTTTTAGAATTTTATTTTTTTAGGAAGTCAAACTCCGCCAATGTTTGTATCTTCAGACATTGCCGGTCCCAAGCCCGGATAAAGGAGGAAGGTGGCATCAGGTTGAGAGCCGGCCTTAATAAACTACTCAAACCTTAAACAACATATTTATTATAAAACCCTTCTTTAAAATAAATATATTTTTTTAAGATAATATTATTATTTTATGTATATTTTATATTCTGATATAATGAACAAATAATGACTAAATTAAAAAATAGATAAATAATATGATTATAAATCATATAAAAATGCTTGAATAGTTAGTTATGTTTTAGAAATGCATCTTGAACTAATCTAATTTTTAAAATTGTTAAAATAATCACATAAGTTTAAATGATATTTATAAACAAAATATATAATTATGGTTTATCCATTAAACACGTAAATAGTGGATGATTGATTGTATTAATTATTTATTAAAATTGGTAAATATTTACAAAAAATCAATTTTTGATATTTCATTGAGTCATTTGATATAACATTGAAATTTTTTTATTTTTTATTTTTAGAGTGCGCTTTTTAGGGATTTTTGGGATGGTTCCTTATGCACACGATCCAAAGTGTCCTAAGTGCTGGTCCTATTGCCTTTGAATAACGCTGCTGACACACGCCTTCCCTTTAAAAACGGCTTGGAAGAGTCGTCTCTAGTCTCTACAGCTCATCCATCTGCTTGCTCCGCGCCCAAAGTCAGCATCAACCTTGACGCTCTTTTTACGCACGTTACTTTTTTGGGTGAGGTAGCGATCGCCGAAACTTAAGCTGTATTGCCGTTGGCATTCTTATCCTAGAAAGATGGGAAAACTCCTGAGGATCCTCTACACCTTTATTGGACCACTACAAATCAATAAATTATACTTATGATCACTAGCCGAGCCTGTACCCTCTTCAATTAAAAAAATATGCAGTTAATTGGCGGTCATATACAGCACAAGACACGTGGTAAATTGATAAGCTCAAGAATAGCAGGCTGCTGTATGAACCAAAAAAAGGGGGGTTCTTTATCTTTTTGTGGGTAGTTTTTGTTTTTTATGATTTTTGTTTCTGCGATAGTGTGCTTGAACTGATTATTTGTCATATAAAATGGGTAGGAATTTTAAAACAACTCCAATTTATACCATGTGTGTGCGTTGCAATGGATCCTCTGTGAGGGAGTGTTCAATGCATGCCACGTTGTGAAGAGTTTTGAAATTTTTTTGGTGATATGGCATGCACTAAATAGTACCCCACTTATTGTTAAGGTTTTTAAATGTAGAGAATCCATTGGCACCCACGACTTGTAGTCTTTTTTTCTTTTTTTGGTAAAAACATGTGTAGTTTAATTGGTGCTGTTTTTAATATCCCTATCCATATTTATGGAAAATCATCAACCTCAAGCATAACACACTACTGCTTGAAAAAAAAAGCACAAAAATCCAAAAACCACTCAAAAAATGACAAAAAAAAAAAAAAAAAAACCAATTTTTTTTTATATAATAAAATCCCATGTTTGAGCTGATCAATTTACCACGTGTCTTGGGTTAGATATGACTTTTTTTTCTTCATAGAGCCGTATCCTCTGAGCTCCACCTCTTTTGTGTCTGTGGAACACATAAGTATCGACTAGAAGATATAAATCATTTTTTCATACCATAAAATATTTTTTTAATTGAAGAAGATTCAAATAAGGGTGTCAACGAGTTGAGCTTTGCCCAATTTAGCTTAAGCTTGTCACATGAAATCCAAGTTTTTGAAGCTCAACTCGTGCTTGTGAAAATAGGATCGGATTTGGCTTAATTCAACTCCCTCAAAAAAATAAAAAATTATTATAAACTTTTAGCAAACTGAGCTTATTGAAACTAGGTTAAGCTCATTTAGGAAATAAGCTTAAATCAAAGTTCAGGCTCAGCTCACCAAACTTAAAACAAGACCAAGTTGAATTTATAACAAGTCAAACTCTGAACCTAACCAGACCAAATCAAACTAACTCAACTCGTTGACAGCCCTAGATCCAAGCTTGATGGCAAGTAGTAACAAAATTGATGATCATAAGCATAGTCTACTGTTTGCATGTACCCGAGTCAAATTCAAATCTAAACGACACACATGACAATCACATTGATCATCGTTATCCAGGCTTCCTCTGGAGGATCCTAGTCGGAGTTGGCAGCTCAAAACCATTGGAGTGTGGGGAGTCTTAGTGCTCTCTAACTATTCCTAAAGTACAAAAAAATTAAAACGCGAATTAAATTTGAGTAGCAGTTTAAATTTTTTTGTATATGTGTCACGCTAAATACACTCATTGCATGTGCAGAGATCGTGAGGCAGGCAGAGTGGAGGACGTGTTCTGGTGGATGTGGCACAAATTGCAATTGGTTGGTCAAAGAAGAGCCGACGCATCAAAAGACCGAGCAAAAACAAAATATAAAAAAGCAGCAGCCTCAACAGCAGCAGCTCTGGCAGCAGCATCCATCTCTTTATTCGACTTTTTCTTCTTCATGGATGCCATTTTCTTTAGCCGCTCTTTCACATCAATAGCAGACGTATCCTCTTCTGCCTGTTCAGTCCCAGCAGCCTCATCCGTCACATTATTTAATGCTGAGTCATTGGGTTGGTCATGTGGTTCTTTACCCTCCTTAGAAGACTTGTCCTTCTTTTTCTTCTTTTTTGCAATTTTGCTCTCCCCAGGGGCATTGTCTTTCTTCTCCGCATCTCCATTGACATCCTCAGCCTTCTTCTCTTGTGTAGCACCTGCTAGTGCAAGTAAGAGGACAACCTTTCTTGTGAATAAGAAATTCGAGTGAAGGACCTCATTTGAAAGATGCAACATGCACCAGAACTGAAACAGAACGATAACTTGCACATACTTTTTAATGTATCACCGTGCACATGCCTCTAGGAAACAAAATACTGATTGGCATTGAACTTGATAAGAATGATGACAATTAAATGCCCTATCTTCCAAAGAATTCAAGCAAAGGTTATATTTGACCACACGGAAAGTTTCCACAAAATGAGGAGAAATTTGAGGTACAATGAATTAACAGCATATTTTCACCTCTAAATGTTGAATAATGAATGGCAGAGAAATCACAGGAAACCACAACAAAGTAGCACCTTATGCATACACATGATAGTATATTAGAAATTACCATCCGATTCATCTTGGCCATTGGCCTCTTTCTTGGGTATACCCAGCTCAGCCAAAACAGCCTCAAGTTCTGCAAGCTCCTTTTTCTTCAATTCCTTCTTTGACAGCTGCCTTTCTGTATCCTTAGGTGCCAAAGAAGCTTGAGGGTTCTTCTTCACCATTGGCTCAGTTTGTACTGGAACCTCAGGTTCATGTTCATGCTCTTCCTCAACTTCATCGTCAACATCATCAAGACCATCGTCTTCACTTTCGCTTTCCTGGAAATGTAAACAAGAGAGTACCACTTTTTTTATCTACAAGACTGTAATGGGCAAATGATAATAGACAGGATTATCAAAATCTTTATTAAACAGCATACAGCCCTACACCATGTCAAGCAATATCCAATAATGAAATTTAGTCAACAAAATAAAGTGAAGGAATAAATATAACATTGGGGTGCAAAATTTAAAATGAAAAGGAAAGTATAAAAAATAATAAATAAATAAAATGCAGAATATCATGCCAGTTAATTGACTGGAAGATATAAGAGTTGTGATATAGAAACAAACAGGAGGATGAAATTGCATTTAGTCTTCAAACCATAGTTACCATAGCGAGAAGCGAAAGAAGTAAGCAATGAGAAGGTGAGAAGCAAGAAATGAGGCTCAATAAATTTTTGGGAAGCAAGAAGTGAAAAACAATAATAATATAAATAAGTATAAGTTATAATCAATAATTTCAACTACAATACAATAAAGTGAATAAACTTAAAAAATGTACAAACAAACCTAAAAGCTATATTATGTAAGTACAAAGAATCATGACATATAAATCAATAAGCAAACCATTTGTTATTAGTATAGCCCATAGTTACTAGAGTGAGAAACAAAAGCGAGAAGCAAGGCTCAATAAATCCTTGGGACGCAAGAAACGAAAAAAATGATAATACTGAAAATAACTATAAGTTATAATCAATAATTTCAATTATAATACAATAAAGTGAATAATTTTTTTTTTTAAAAGGAAGAAGAAAAAACAAACCTAAAAGTCATATTATGTAAGTACAAAGAATCATGACAAATAGATCAATATGCAAACCATTTGTTATTAGTATGGCCAACCATACCTTAGATATTACCATATATAAGATTTTTTGTAGACAACTTACATCTTAAACTCAGACTATAGAAGATATTGTATAAAGACCATCAGATTTGAATATTTTTTATTGGATTGAAGTAAAATAATAAATCTTTTTTTTCCCTACAATATCATTACTAAATCTTATTTTATAATATTTTTATTCAATACTAACAGCACAGGATTTACATTAAATACATAAATATTGTTTTTTGGATCGTTTCCTAGTCGATTCTTCATACGTTTCTAATTGCTTCTCCAGAGGCTTCTACTAGTTTTCCTAAATAGCTCTCATTTGCTTCACCATGCTTCCCACGTCTCGAAAGTGTGTTTTCCATTAATTAGGGACACATAATGGAATTAGGTTCCCAAACGAGCTTCCCACCTTGTACCAAGCTTCCTTGCAACTATGCTTCAAACAGTCTTCAAAAACATCTATCTGATTCAAAGGCAGTGAGCATGAAAATGTCATCACCCCTTTAGTGTAAAAATACCTTTCCTTCTCAGAAAGAGTTACATACGCACACACACACACACTGAATCAACAAACATTACTTTCAGAACTCAAATTCAGTATGACTTCAGGAATATTTCTGACCTTTTCCTCATCTTGTTCAAACAAAATGCTAGCATTTTTTCTATTTTCCAACATTTTCTTTACATATACTCAAGATACATGCAAAGACATTATGACAATACAAATTGTTCAATGAATGCTTTCATTCTAATGTCTTGTCTGTCCATTATATATTTTCCTTGTTTTACTATTTACTTTGGTTGTGAATTGAAAAGAGAAGGAACTAAACAAAGGACTTTGTTCAAATAATGTATACATCCATGCATACACATATGCACAGAGACATGTCTGGTCAGTGCAGATTTCTCTTGACTCAATATCATAGAGTTAACATCTCAAACATGACATTCATAACATAAATTTAGCATGGAGGGACATATGTGGAACAATGTCAAAATAAGATATAAAACATTTTCATAAGAAAAGCCCATTGTGCTTTGCAAAGCAATTCAAGTACAGAATTGCCAATGGACCAACAAAATGACTTAAACAGTCCTCATAACATCAGGAAAGACTTATGTAGATTGGTGACTGAACAGTGGCGATTACTGGACCTCTCCTGAAGTCCAAAAGCTGACACATGACACATTAATGGTTGGACCCAGATAACACATGAAGTAACAAAAAAACAAGTTTGAGAATTGAGATAGATCATTGGAATTTAAATGCGTAATTGTGTGATGCAAGAGCCTCTAAATGCAATCCAATAAGATCAATTAAATTATTGATAGCCAATTCAATGAAACAATGAGCTTGGACAAGCGCAAGCAGCCTCTTTTAAAGTCTTAAAAACATCTATATGTTTGATTCATTCATTAGTCACAACCATATTTTGAAAGTTATAAAATTAATTCTGGTGTTCAATTATCAAAAAAAAAAAAAAAAATTGTGGTGTTCACTTTCCTAATGAATGTCGCCTGTTATCTCTTTGGCTTTCTCTTTTAATAAATTCCATTTATCTCTCTCTCAAAAAAAAAAAGTATATGCATTGTCAAAGTATTTAACTGTTAGGATAACATGACACATGCTCTTGGAATCATTAGCCAACTCCAAACCTGAATACATATTAATTCAGGGAATATGAAGAGATGAACAAGCATGTATATCATGTGCATTTTAGAAACTGTTATTTGGATATCTAACCTTTACAGTCTGCATTTCCATGTTTAAAATGAAGATAAACTAAATTAAGGGGAAAAAAATCTACAGACCCAATATTGCAAAATCAGCTGCCTCCACCCATGAACACAATGAATATTTACATACAAATACTAATATTATCATCCTACCATACAACAAAAATCAAAGGGATTCTCTAACAGTGAGCTCCCACCCTTAAAGGATTTCACAATCATTTCTCACAGCATTTTCAATATTACGATTAACAAGAAGATAAATACCACATCAAAGAGAAACACCTGTAGCACAGTTTTAGCATAATAAGATTAACTTTCAATTGTAAATAATTAATAGGTAGACCTGATGTATTACTAATCAAATCACGCGAAGATATGAGTGATCATAGAGCAATAATTAAAGCAGGGTAAAAACACTAGTGTTCCTTCATCACTGAACTGAATACTCTCCAAAACCATTCAATCAAATCAATTATATAAACCACGATTATTTCAATCAGCATTTCAAATTCAGAAAGAAAATTATTCAAATATAATTATTGCTTCATAAATTTAATCAACAACTCAACTAATTCATTCATGACAGATAAGATTTCTTTTATTATAATGCAGTCATGTACATGAACACTCACGTGCATGACAAATACAAAGGTAAAGAGGTATCTCCAGGCATCAACATCATCATTTTTTTAATGAATGGTATCAACATCATCACATGCAAAGAGAATATTAGAATATAAGATAATTCTACACATATACCAATCCGAACATAAGTTTTCTGGGTCAGTAAGTAACGGGTTCCACAAAAGATGAATCATTTAGATACCAAAACCATAGTTATTCGACTTGCATTTTCAACCCCTCTCCCAAAGAAAGAAATGAAAGAATAAATTTGCAATGGTAGAAGTAAAAGCTAATATAAACGACATACTTCAAGAAGGATCGAAGTCTCCTTATTCTGTTGTGATTCCGACGCACCCCAAGCAGATGGAGGTGGTGCAGTTGTTGCGTAATAATCATCATCATCGTCAACGTCTGCCCAGGATTTCACGGTCAGAGGCGCTGGAGCCCAGAAAACCTGGGGTTCCGGCTCTTTGGCCTGGTTTTTGGAAGATCCCTTGTTCTTTGACGATCCATGCTCTTTATCCGATTTCTTTTTCCTCCGAAGGCTTTCGAGAGCGGCAAAAACGTTAGTACTGTTTATTCCCACGGGGCCATCATCCCTCCTGCTTCCACCTCCCACCATTTCTAGCGCGCTCAGAAATTTTCTGCAAACTACGGTGTTTCCAAACGCCGCAGTTTCGATTCGAAGATCCAAACTCGGGTAAGAAGAATGACGAAATTAGGAACTCAAAAATAGGGCTCAAGACGGATAATTTTTTAAGAGATTACACTTATATTAGGGCTTCAGAAAACAAATTACGATCAAAACTAGTATATCTCAAACCCGACGGTGTCAAAAAAACAAAATAAAAAAGAAAAAAAGAAAAAGAACAATATCTCACAAGATTAGAATTGCAAACGAGTTAAGGATCTCTATTTTCTACAAAAATCAAAACTTTCGGAATTATCGGGGCTTCAAAAGCCTGGTAAGAAACTCAACAACAACACAGATAATGATGCCGCAAAGAAATCAGATTCCGATGAAGAAGTTAGGGTGTCGGAAGAATTGAACCCAGGGAAGCTCAAAACCGATTAGGGTTTCTGCAAAACAAACAGGCTAGAGGAAAGATCGATTGAGAGGACGTGAAAAAAAAAAAAAAAACAGATAGAAACCAAAGATTAGGGTTCTGAAAAGCTAGGGTTTGTGAGGGAAATGGATTCCAAAGAGATCGATTTAGGGTTTCGAGTTTTTTCTTTTTTCTTTTTTTCCGGTTCTGAGAGGATTTCCAGGTCTCTAGATGACGCAGCTGATGAACACGAGTCCAGATCTTTTATATCATTTTTTACCATTTTTAGAGAGAGAGAGATAAAACAAACGCGACGAAACGCCTTCTCTGTCCCAGGACAATTTTAACGTGTTCTTCCGGTGTGACCACCTTATCCTACGCATCATGAATGTCTAATGGATAACGTCTACGGTTGGGTCCCACAGAAGACGGTGATATACCGTTCTCCACTTTTTCTCGTATCAAATCTGCATGCAGTGGGACCCATTATTTCAAGGTAACGTTAAGATGTCAGTACTATTAGATGATTTCAACCGTTCGATTTGGATAAGATCGATTTGTGGCGGCTGTGATCATCAAATTGGATCAGTTTTGGTGTGTAAAATAGGTCAAAATCACATAATTGGGAAACTTGATTGAATGATTTCAACCGTACGATCTAACAATTACATAGATTTTGTTTCTAAATGTAGTTAATGGGTTCGGCATCTCATTATACAGTCTGGATTTGTTAGGACTAAATAAAGTCGACACAGGACCCCGACACGTCAGCATAAAAAATGATTTGTACTTTTTGGGGATGCTTTTCACTCATTCAATGCTGCTGTGTTGGGCCCTATGTCAGTCCTACCTTAAGGTGACTTTAATTAGTCCTACCAAATCCTCAGGAGCCCCGAGGACTTGATGTCCCCATTAAAGAATGCCTAAGGTCCACCCTGCATCAGGGTCATCAGCGCCAAAAAGTGTAAATCACTTTTTTGCCGCTGATGTGTCCATCCCTGAAGCAGGGAGACCTTAGGTGTTCTTTAAGGCGGGGGTAGGGGAAGAGGGGCACACCAAATCTGAGTATTTAGGCCCATCTGATGTTGGATGGGTATGGGCCTACCAATGAGTCTTTGTTTATGGGTTCAGAAGTTCTTGAAAGGCCCAATTGTCATCCTAGCTTCTAATCAAAGTTTGTTAACATTTATGTTAAAAACGTATGGTACAAGAAGAAATTATGTATTCTTTACCAAAAAAATATAAGTATAGTTTCGTTTTGACAATCAAAAAGTTAATCCTGCCTCTTCTTTTTTTGTTTTTGTTTTTTGATGTGAACCCCATATTTAGTTTTTCCTTTGAATAAAATCATTTCATTTGGTTTCTCATAATACTTTTGCATATGAGCCCCGACTAAAATAAATTGACTTCGTTCATCATCAAAATATAAATGATAACATAAATCATTTCATTTTATAAAAACCCTAAAATGGCTTCATTTCTAATTTTAGTTAACAAATCAATATGAATCTCAATGGATTCATTATGAACCATCACCATATGGCTTCAGATGCAAAGAGAATTTTAAGCTAAATTATTTCATTATAGGTGGCAACCAAACAAGGACTAAATAATTCTTCGAAAACATGAAAGTGAAAATCGTTTGAGATATATTTTGGAGGAAGGCGGGGTGGGGGCGAGATGAGGGGTATTGCTTGCTAGGCGAGTCACCTAGAATAGAAACTTAGCTGACCAAGAATCTTCCACATAGTAGCTTAGTTGGTAAACCAAAAGTTTCTTGTGCTGGCCTTGCGATGGACTCGTATCCTCTACGATGCCTGGTCGTGAGCCGAGACACAAATGGGGTGGGGCCCTGCAAAAAGTGTATGGGCCCCACTCCCTTTTGTGTCTCAGGTCGCGATTGGCTCATGACCAGGCGTCGTATTGTGCCTTTTTTTTGTCTTTTAACATTGGGTATTTTCTTTTGTTTTTAACGTGGGGTTTTTGACTTATTGTAATGCTACAAACTGCTACAGCTGATCAACTACCTTCATAAATTGATAGAATATTGACGCCAAATGATCAGCTATAGCAAATTTTGCAGGAACAAAAAGATCACAGAAGACAAGAATCATGTTAACAGGCAAAACAACCCATGTTACAAGACAGAATACCCAAGCTTTTTGTTCGTGCTACAGCTAAATTTACTACAGCTGTTATTCTTGGATATTGATTGATTTAATATGTCCAATGTCTTTGACAAGACACCCTTTGATTGTTATCTTGTCAGGCGCTAATTAGTACTGGCTGAGCAACAAAAGGGTTAATCCAGTGGTGAGACAGCCATGAAAGTAGCCTAACCAGCTTGAGGTGTGCCAAATGGAGGAAGGAAAACAAAGATAAGATCGCCCCATGAGGTACTTAAAACTGAAGCAGATGATAGAGAATAATAGAAAATGAAGAATGACTGTTGTGTTGACACAAGCTTAGTTAGGCGTGCCATTGGTTGACACATACAAAAGGTCTGCCCCCTGTCTCCACATACAAAAGGTGAAATGTATAGCATTAAAGCTGTAAAAACAGTTTTCACAGTAAAGTACCCCTTGACCCCCAAGAGGAGGTTAGCATACAAAAAGGGAAGCAAACACAATCCTCTCTAAAAATGGGGTTCATAGGGTTAAAAACATTATTAAAAAAAAAGTGTTCAGATGAACATTTTGCTCCCTGTTTAAAAGGGAGCCATATCCTAATAACGGTGCGTCATGGAATACCAAGACACAAAGGGGGTGGACCCCATACAATTTTTTCATTGGAGATATGGGGCACACCCCCTTATGTCTTAGTATTTCTTGACGCACCATAATCTCCATGTAGAGGAAATGGTTCCATTTAAATGAAGCACCAAATTCAAAAAAAACTATTACGTGTCAACCAATGATATGGGGACAAGGGGGACAAACAAAATTGGGTGTAGCAGGTCCTTTCCCACCAAAAAAGGAAAGTCTATGTAGTGAGCTGCCCTTGGGGATAATCTATTTGAATTTCTTCTATTTTTATAAATAATCATGGGTATCATACTTCTCTTATATATTTCTTTCTCAACCTTATCTCTTCTCACTCACATCTCCTCTGTCCATGCTTTTTCTCACCCACATCTCTTTCTTAGGTTGAGCAAATTTCCTGTCCAGGGCAACAGATGACTTCATTGGAATAAAATGGGAAGGAATCCCTGTCCATTTCATTCCCCCTCTTTTAACCATTGTTAGACACTGGAAACCCCATCTACTTAGTCTTCCGAACTCTTATTTTGCCTCACCCACCTGTCGTCTCTCTTTTGACCATAGTTGGATACTAATTTCCACAATTTTTTATTTTTAATGAATTTTTTGGCTTTTTTTTTCTTGAAGTTTTTATTTATAGTACTCATTGGTTATTCAGCAGCGTTAGTACAGCTTTATTCACTAGTACCAATATTTCTTCGAGAAAAGGAGAATGATATCAAACAGAAAGTGTGAGGGAAAACATTCTCTCCCAAATTCACCAATTGGTGGAAGAAAATTACCTTTGGCTGCCTTGTTACAACTGTGTTGACTCCACACTGCCTCAAATATTGAATGTCTTGCAAGGGACCCATGATCAATCCAGACTGTAGACCAGGTTGTTATCCTCTGCAATGCCCCTGGGCGTCTGTGAGGCAAGACACAAAGGGATGGGATCCATTCACTTTTAACGCCCCCTGGGCCGTTTGTGCAATGCCCCAAGAGGCAAGACACAAGGGGCCAGGGTTTGTGCAATGCCCCAAGAGGCAAGACACAAGGGGCAGGGCCCTTGTGTCTTGCCTCACTAGGCATTGCAGAGGATATTGAGCCCTCTAGACCTACCTACACACACTCTTCCATCAGGTGACTGACATTTCACGTGGAGCCATGGTATAAGTAACATGCCAACTCGTTTATTTGTTCCTTGTGCTCTATTTAAAAAAGCAAAACCTCCATTTTCATAATCAGGAACCAAATGAAGCCCATGTAATCAATCCCCAGCATGTACAGCAGCAGCATAATCCTTTCTCCGGGAGAGAGGACAGGGGTCAAATCCCCCCACCAGCATTCGGCTTTTACATGAAGTTGGTTGCCTCTCCTGCCAGTTGTGCAAGCCCCGCTCTATGGTATGGTTGTCTAAAGGCCCGAGTAGCCCTACCAAAAAAATGAAGCCCATACAAAAATTTACAAATAAGAGGTTGCCCAATTTTAAGGACCATTTTTACCATCTCCTCATAAGAGTTTCATAATCTCACTCTGTAAATCCATACCAAGTTCGCTTCCCTCACCAGCATAAGACAAGCCAAGCAGCAAGAAAAAGTTCAATGGTTTGCCAATGATGTCGGCCCTGTTCTTAGCTTGATTATAAACTACAACTCGTACACGGTCACCATCACATAGATCAAAATGCAAATGATAATTCAACAGATTGGTTTGCAACACAAGACAAGCAATGGCTTCATTTGAGCCTGTTCACGGGTCAAAAAACCCATTTATTGCTACACAAAGCATAATGAGGATGAGAGATCCATACATAGACGAGCACTTAGCTTTTCTTTCATTGGTCGATATGATTGAAAAATAAAAATAAAAATGAAAATGAAAATCTTTGGAAAGCAAAGGATGAAAGCTGGTGGTGGGGTTCTCATGTTTTATTGACTTTTAAGGGATTTAAAACCAATTCAAGCCGAAGGAGGAAAAGCTTTAAATCACTTGTGGGGTTGCCAGTCTAAAGAAAAAAGGTATAAATTACAGGCTCATGGCTCGTCAAACTTGTGGTGCGGTATGGTCCCAATGCCGACAGCTTGACCTTTATCCTTTCGGCCCAGAAAGAATACGAGAACTCGAGAGATGTCGCTGGAGAAGCTGCCTTTGCAGTTTAAGAAGAATGTACTTCAACAGGTGGGAGAACTGAAGAACCCTTTTGAAGAGTTTACAAATTGATCTGATGATTCAAAGCATGTAACACAGCCATTTTTCTTCCAACTGTTCAACACATATTTTCCTGATCTTACATGCAAGGAAAGAATCTAGCAAACAGAGAACGAAACAGAAACAGAAGCAAAAGAAGTTTAAATTTCTCATTCTGATAAATATACATGAATACAGTGCAAATATAATTTCTGGAATGGTGGATGGGACAATGACTTTACTTTGATAGCAAGCTTTCAAATATCCAGAAACAAAATTAAGGAAAAAAGAAAACACAAAATGGAACAAAAAAATAGTAGACTCATCACCTTTACAA
>JAOXJP010000003.1:5494433-5505510 GCA_025762735.1 Platanus orientalis | reverse complement strand
CGCTATTTTCTTTCTTTTTTTTTTTTTCTTTTTTTTCTTAACGGAACATTTCTGACATTTTTATGCCACAAAAAATAGGAAAATCATGAGGAATACAATTAACACAAAGAATATTTTGATCATCAGCCAGCGGTTCGATGAGATGCTGTTGAGGTACTTCAGCAGCGCCCCCTGTGCCCCCTCCACATTCGCTAGTGTGTCATCCATGTTCTCATCAATCCTGGCATAACACATCAGCAAATCAAATGGATCAAAAGTGATGTAATTTGTTAGATCATGAGGTATATATACGGCATACACAAGCAACTAGCATAAACCAATCAATGGTTCCTTCCTAAAATAATTATTATGTCAGAAGTGTGATTGCCAAGGTTCTTCTCTTTCCCTATTCTTCTTTATTTTTCTGTTTATTTATTTATCTATTGCAATTCGTTCTTCATCAATTTTTAGTATTAGGGCCTCTCAGTCCTCCATCAAATAGTGTAATATTAGAGCCTCGGTTCTACATCTGTTGGTATCAGAGCAGTTCTACATCAGTTGGATGACTGCAACCATCTTCAGTCAGTCCCAATAGAATGTGTCCATCTGAATTTATATTGCGACTATACGCTGTCACTTTGGCTTCAGTACCCAATCTATAAATAGTGCCTTTCAATAGTCATGGAAGTACTTGCACATTCATTTAGCACATACATGCATATATGCACCCATGGTCCACAAATGCATGCATGACGATGAGTCCATGAACATAAATAAAATAAAAGAAAACCTGATGGCAAGCTCTCCTTGCTGAGAAACCATGGTAGCCAGTTGCGTGAAGATGTTACTCAGCTCATGAATTGTTGACTCCACATTTTGAAGAGCTTCTGCTCTGCTATTCATGTAACTGTCTTGTAATGGAACCAACTGTTGTTGTTGTTGATTCTGCTGTAGCAACGGTTGACTGTCCCCATCCATCTGCTTCCTGGGAAGAAAAAGAACAGAAGAAAGTTTCAATGAACCAAAAACCTCATGTCAAGAATCAAAACATTCCAGCAGGTTTCTGATTTGCAGGAAATTGCAAGCAAAATCTATGAATTTGCCAAAAATTGTTACGTATATATATAACCACTGAATGTCTCCCCAGTTTAGTTGATTTTCACCAAATCACAAGCCTTATTGTAACTGTGACACCAATATATCCAGTAGTATAAATTTTTTGTATTTACCTGGAAAATAATTGGGCTGAAGATGTTGACCCATTGGCCCAAGGAGGAGGCGGGCTGGCTGAGGTACTCGCAGCTTGCTTGGCGGCCAATGGACGCTGCCGAACAAAAGGATTTGTTGAATCCCTTGAAGCAGAGGAAGTGAACAACTGCCTTCTGTTCTCATGAACCTTGAGGTTCTGCAGAAACCCAAGAACATACAGCAACAATAGTAATGGTCACTAATGCTGGAAAAAGAATCCCATATTAGGGACACCAGGCAAGAAAGCAAGAAAGGCTGACTACGGTGTGTTGCAATTCAACCTACCTCAGTCCGCATGGTGAGGACTTCTTTGAACTCTTTTGTGGTGCTCATCAAGCGGTTCTTTAGGTCATCCACAACTGTGGTTGAGTGACTCGTGGTGTCACTAGAGATGTTCCCACTTTCATTTCGAGAGTTGCAGAGAAGCTGCAGGTCTACTACAGCTGAGTTAAGTGCTGTAATATCCTGCTTGATAACTGCTGTCAGCTCTTGTATCTCCATGGTTGGATCATCAAAAACCGATGTCCTCTTTGCCACTGCAGAAACAAGAAAAATACTTAAATCTTTTATGCACCATATACTTGAATGTAAAACAAGCAGCAGAAGATTTATTACCAAATTAATGTTCATCAAAGGAAACGAGGCATGCCGATTTCTAAGTAGCTCTTTTAAGACATATTGTGCTAATGAGACATATATTGCATACGTGGTGATGTAGACATTGTCAAGAGATTTATATATGTGCCTCCCCACAAGAGGGCCAGATTCAAGAAAAATGAAGATGTCTTAGAAGATCACTTCAGCTTGATTTGTTTAGGGATATTTTCATAGGTTTTATATTATAATTAGGGTCATTTCTGTTTTTGTTTTGGAGTCACATTATGTAATAAGGCTTTTTGTGATATGGGTTTTCGGGTTTTTTAGGGATTTATGGTAATCCTGTAACTTACCTTTAGCCTAAGTTTTCTACGGTTAAAACTTGCCTTTTTGGCTAGATTTTGGTGTCTTTAGAAGGGATATTCAGTTACCTTTCAAAGAGACGAAGATTGCGCAAATCTGAGGTGATTTGGGAGAGTTATGGCCAAATTATTAAAGGAGTATTAGTGAGACAGGGAAAAAATTATTGAAGACTCTTGTACTCGATCCCCTTTGTGAGTTTTTCTTGAGAATACCTTATCCCCTTTCAATGAATCTTTTTCTTAGCCAAAAAATGAGGAGAATAGTGTTTTAGAAGTTTTAAGTTTAGTAAGTGTCCTAGATAGAATAGAATTTCTATTTTTTAATGTTTTAAAGTCTATGAAAGGGTTGCACAACATGTAATAATTAGTTGATGAATTTTGAATAAAGAATTGGTTTTATAAAACCCAAAAAACTCAAGCAGACAGAAAACTCTCGCTCCTTTCTTCTACTTTCTTATTCCTCCTATCTAATCTCTTCTCCTCCTTTATTCTCTCTTATCATTATCTTAATTCTTTGTTGAAATATCTTCCCTTCTAGAAGATTTTATATATATGAGAAAAAAGATTTTATTACTAAAAAAGCACAGAGGGAGGGAATGAGAAATCCCTAACAAGAGGAAAAAAAGAGAGGACAGGACCCCCAAAAAACCCAAGCAAACAAGAAACTCTCACTCCTCACCAACCCCAATAGTTTTATCCCAATGTCTAAAAAAAGCCCCGTTAGGAATCCCCTCATAACATTTACACCATCTAGCCCAAAACAAGATAAGCTCCTTAGCCCTCCTATAGACTTGCTACGCCGCTTTGAATAACCTTTAAACACCCGGTTGTTCCCCTCCAGCCAAATTGCACAACACACCGCTGAGGAACCAGCTGCTAAATACGCTTGCCCAACGCACTTAGCGCCAAGGTTCTCCAACTGAGGAGAAGGCCCATGAGATCCTTAAGAGGCAATAAATGAAGCCCCCAATTCCTTAGAAACTCCACACTAGATCTCCCAAGAAAAGGGGCAGTGGATGAGAACATGAGATGTCAATTCCGCCTCACGGTAACAAAGAAGCCATATGCTGGGTAGATGAAGGCCTTTCTTCCATATGGAATCCATTGTAGATATTTTGTCCAACACCATAGTCCACATGAAGAATTGGACCTTGAGAGGGACCCCATTATACCAGACATCATTCAAAGGCCCATTTGTCAACTCGGGATTGGCCGCATGCCCATAGCATGACCGCATTGAGAACTCTCCAACCGAGGCAACCTTCCACACCCGCTGGTGTACAAGATCCAAATTTACATGCGAAGTTTGCAATCAAGCCAAGAACTGAGTCACCCTCGGAATCTCCCAGTCAAACAAAGACCTAAGAATTGGATCCCACACTGCCTCATTATCATGCAAGGAAAAATTAGCTGCCACTGTCGAAGATTGATCCACCACCAAACCAAACACATTAGAAAAATCTTGGTTAAGCGACCTCTCCCCACACCAAATATCCTCCCAAAATTTAATCCACCGCCCATCACCTACCTCAAAAGCCAAGCCCCTTTTAAACACAGGCAAAAACTGCATGATTCCCCTCTACGAACTATGGCCATAGGGACCCCTATGGATCAAGGAATCCCACCCATCCTCCGACCCAAACTTGGTGGATACCACTTGTCTTTAAACACAGGCAAAACTGCATGATTCCCCTCCACGATCTATGGTCATAGGGATCCCTATGGACCAAGGAATCCCACCCATCCTCCGACCCAAACTTAGCGGCTACCACTTGCCTCCATAAACTTCCATTCTCCGTCCCAAACCTCCATAGCTATTTGCACATTAAGGCCTTGTTCATGGACTGCAAACAACGTAAACATACTCCCTCTTTAACCTTAGGAGTGCAAACCTTTTCCCAAGACACCAAGTGTATTCCCTTATCCTCTTCCCCCCCCTCCAAAGAAAATCTCTTTGGATTTTCTCCAATGACTGGCAAACGGACTTGGACAAAACCAGAAGAGATAATGAATAGGAATGCTTGCTAGCGTTGCCTGAATTAAAGTAAACCGCCCCCCTTTCGATAAGTGACAGGCCTTCCATCCATTTAAATGCTTCCTTATCTTGTCAATCACTGGATTCCACACATCCTTTTGTTTGTACGTAGCCCCAAGAGGGAGCCCCAAGTAAGTAGATGGTAGTTTTCCTTGCCTGCACTCCAAGTCTACCACGACCTGGTCTAAATTTGGGACCTCCCCCCATAGCGATCAAGGAACTTTTCCCCATATTAAGGTGAAGGCTTGACACGACCTCAAAGCACCTAAACACGCATCTTAGCATCATAATCTGCTACTGAGAATTGTCGCAAAATATGATGGTATCATTTGCAAATTGTAAGTGAGACACTGCCACCTCGTCCCTCCCCAATGAAAAACCTTCAAACATGCCTACTTTTGCAACCTTTCCTAGCATACTACCCAAAACTCCTGCCACCAACAAAAATAGAAGAGGATAAAGAAGATCCCCCTGACGAAGACCCCTACTGCACCCAAAATGCCCCTTTGGCACCCCATAAATTAACACCGAAAAGGAAGCCAAACTAAAACATTTTCGAATCTACTCCTTCCATCTCACTCCAAAGTCACACCTCCATATCACATACAAAAGAAAATCCCAATTTACATGATCATAAGCTTTCTCAAGGTCAAGCTTACACATCACCCCTGAGTTACCTTCATGAATCCGAGCGTCAATACATTCATTTGCACATAAAACCCCATCTGCCATGGATCTCCCTTAAAGAAAAGCTCACTGCTCTCTCTCGAGACAATCCTCGGAAGCACTTCCTTAAGACGTAAAGCCAGACACTTGAAAATTATTTAACCTCTCAACAGGTTTTGTAAAATTCTAGCGTAAAACCATCCAACCCTAGAGCATTGTCCCCATCCAATGTTCACACTGCCTTTTTAATTTCCTCATCCTTGAACGGCCTCTCCAACCGTTCCGCTTGGTCATCCCCCAATTGAGGTAATAGCAACCTATCCACTTTTGGCCTCAATGGCCTATCATCTTTGAATAAAGCCCTGAAATATTTCCCCACATGAGACTTAATCTCCTCTTCATTTTCCACCCATATGCCTCCAATCCTAAGATTATGGATGTTTTTAATCGACCTCCTAGAAGATGCCATCTTGTGAAAGAAACTCATATTGTGGTCACCTTCCTTTAACCACTGTACTCTAGATTTTTTCCGCCACACAATCTCCTCCATCTCTAGAACCCTCGCGAACTCCACTTGAGATTCCTTTTAAGTAAGCCTTTCACTCTCCTCCAAGCCTTCAACGGTTCAACCTCCTCCTTCCTATCCCACCTTTGAATTTCATCTAGGCAAGATTTCTTTCTCATCTCGATGTCTCTAGAAAAAAAAAACTTCTCTATTCTAAACCCTCAAACGATCCCAAAGACCTTTTAATTTCAGCCGAAACTTCTAACCCGGAAGATCATGCACAACAATCTCATCCCACAATCATTTCACCATGTCAACAAAACCCGGGTGAAGAAGCCACATATTCTGAAACTTAAAAGGAAGAGGCCCTGAACGGGCGAGCACTTCCCCACATTTCAACAAGATGCGAATGTGGTCCAACCCCGACCTTGGTAAAGCGTGAACAAAAACCGGAGTGAAAAAGTCATCCCACTCCGAAGAGATCAGGAATCTATCCGATTCGCTCATGGAGGACCGCTCTTGAAAATTTGACCATGTAAACTGGAGCACAAAGATTGGCAGGTTAATTAGCTCATTGTGGTCAACAAACTCACACAAGGCATCCATACCCCTTATTCGCTTGACAACCTTGCTCCTTTCCTCTAAGAATAGAACCTCTTTAAAATCCTCACCCTATAGACCAAGGCAACCCCCTTCTTGATCTAATCAACTGTAGCTCCGCAAGAAAGACTACCAATTGATCTCTAGCTATTGGCCCATACACCTCGGTTAGAACCCATTTCTGGTGGTCACCTATAATCAAAACCACCATCAAGACAAAAAAAAATCCACCCACAACTCTTCGCACCTCACCTTATCCTTGTCCCAAAACATTAGAACCCCCCCGCCGCCCCAACTAAAGGCAACACAGACCATCCCAAGTTAGTAAAATGGCATAAGCTACACACAATATCCCTATCCATACTGTCCATCTTCGTTTCTTGCAAGATCACAATATCTGGCTTATTATGGCTTACCATTTGTTTCACTAGACGCTTTCTATCAGTGCTTCCCAAACCCTCACATTCCAAGAAGGAATGTTGCACTTCATCAATAACAAGATCGAGGCCCTCTGGTCCACCAAATAGACCCCTCACCTTCAAGACCACCACCCCCTTTGTTATACAACAAACCCCAAGTGAGATTCCTCACTTCCCTAGGAATTTTATCCTTCTCCCCTCTCCTCCTAGCCATATCTTGTCCCTGGATTGTCAAAGCCCTTTTCTACAATTTTGCAAACAATTCCCATGTCATTGGTTCCAAACCCTCAAAAGAAAACCCCAAGGCTCCACTAACCTGTTCAATCGTATTCATGACCCAATCAGATAACATCGAGATTGGGGCCTCTTCCAAAGCATGGTCAAACTAAGAGATAAGAGCCAGTTGCCTATCATGAGACAACTTCATAGATTCACCAACAGAACATAAGTACCCCACCTCTTGCAGCTCCTTTATCGTCCCAATTTCACTACCACCATAAATCTCCTCTTCATCACCCTTTGAGTTTTGCACCCAAGGCAAGGGCCTCAAAAGAAAACCCCAAGGCTCCACTAACCTGTTCGATCATATTCATGACCCAATCAGATAACATCGAGATTGGGGCCTCTTCCAAAGCATGGTCAGACCAAGAGATAAGAGCCAATTGCCTATCATGAGACAACTTCACAGATTCATCAACAGAACACAAGTACCCCACCTCTTGCAGCTCCTTTATCGTCCCAATTTCACTGCCACCATGAATCTCCTCTTCATCCCCCTTTGAGTTTTGCGCCCAAGGCCCTACCCAAACCTCTCACCCTAAGTTTGCATAAAAGCCAAAATTCCCAAGTTACTGGCACAAGCTTCCCAACCCCGAAAGTCTAGGGGATTCCGTCAAGAACATTCTCCCAACCAGGCATCACCGAGATCGATGGAGGTCCGTCACACTCGCTTACGTGGCTATCAACATTACAAAATTTACAACATTAGAAATCAAGACTAGTTCTTGGAGTAGCTTCTTCAAGCAAATCTCTGACTACAAGAAAGGCTTCTTGGTTGTTGTTTTCTACAGGTTCTCTTCCATCTTACTCTTTATTTCTTTCTTTATACTTCATTAATGTCCCTTTCTCGAAATATGCTATTAGTCTTCTTTTTTAATTATCCTTTATTATTTTGCTTTCTTGAAATTTCTAGGTTCTTGAACCATAGAAATTGTTCCACCCATACCTACTGATTTTCTTGATTTTCTTTTAGGGTTTTATTCCCCCATAAGTCTCCTTTCTATCCATTTCTTGAATTTCTCCATTGATTTTCCCATAATTCTTAATCTATTTGCATTGGCTATTTTCTAGTTTCTTGATTGCCAAATGATTAGCTATAGCTTTTTGTAGAATGAACAAAAAGATCACAAAAAGACAAAAGCCCCACGTTAAAAGACAAAACAACCCATGTTAGAAGACAAAAGACCAATGCTTTTTGTTCATGTTACAAAAAGTTACAGCAAAATTTGCTACAGCTGATCATTTCTTTGATTGATTTAAGTCTTTGCAGCTGAAGTTTTATAAAATTTCATATAGCTAGAAATCTCAGAATAACCTAAAATTTGGTACATACTCCTCGAATACATCAAAATTGCCCCATAAATTTTCAGAATTTTCTGATACACGACCATGGGTATTTTGATAATTTTGTGGGTTTGCCTTAAAATTACATAATTGCCCTTTTTGCCTTTTCCACTATCTTTTCTTTGGTTTTATGGAATCTACTCTTCATAATTTCTCATACTTAGTTCCCTTGTTCATTCTTTAGATTTCTTTTGAAAGTTTAAGATCTTTTTAGGGTAACCCTAATCTCTTTCTGGAAATCCTTTGGTCCTTCGTATTTTCTCCTACCGTTAAGGCCATATCCAACATCAAATTTGGCATCAAAACTATCATTCTACATTACGTAGTACATACATACATGCATATAGACATACATGTAAGATGCACATTAATCATTCCTTAAAAACTGCAAATAAAAGCATTTTGGATAATGTTTCCAATTAGGGAAAAACAAATACTTGAAACAGCTCTCATGTTCCAACATTTGATCCTTGATCCCAAAAGAGTTTTTAAATGAGCTTCAAATGATATACTAGTTATTTTCCCATCATAAGTTTTTGCTATTTGGATACATTGTCATCTAACTTCACTAGACGCGTAAATTACATATGAAAAGAATTCATCCGTCTCTTCACTTCAAAAAGAATCACTCTTAATACTTCATTGGACTTCTATACCAAAGAAATGTTGAAACAATTAGTAACTGTATCAATAGAGAAAAAAGAATATACAAGTACTACATTATAAGGGGATACAATGCAAAAAATCAGATAAGAACATTACCGACTATTACCTAGGGCTGGAATAGATCTGCATAGAATTTCCCTTTTTATTTGCTAAGGAGAAAATTCATTAAGCAAGGGGATAAAATATCCCCAAAACAAGAGCATTTAAGTACAAGGATCTTGTAACATTTTTCCCCACCCATTTTTCATATCAACAAAAGAGAGGCCCCTCATATATTTACAATTGAAAGCCCAAAAACACCATCTATCCCTAGCTCTACAAAAAACTTTAAAAGAGGGTTCCATGAAGTTCTCAATATATCTTTGATTTCTTTCAAGCCATAAGGACCAACAACCAAAGGTAAGATCAATCTCTAAAAATATTTCCCCAAGGGGGACCAACTTGGGAGCTTCCAAGAGAGGATCAACTGTGTTAGATGCAATGGGAAAGTCGAAGACAAACCCAATCCATAAGAACTCTGCACCAAATTTCCCTAGCAAAGATGCAATGAATGAATAGGTGGCCAATTGATTCCTCATCCCGATAGCACAAGGAGCATGCATTTGGGATAACCAACCCACACATTTGAAGATTATCAACCATGGGAATCTACCCTTTGCAAACAACCCACAAGAAGAATAACACCATAGAAGGAATTTTCAAACCCCGTATGGAGTTCCAAGAGAAAGAGGAAGCCACTAACTCCTCCAACATGCCGTAGCAAGATCTGACAGAGAAACAACTATTAGCCACTAAATTCCATCTCCTTGTATACCGAATCCCTGCTGATGACAGTAGTGTTAAGATAACCATAAAGACAAGCCATTTCATCAATTTCCCAATCATTCAAGTTTTTCCTCAAAAGAATATTCCAGCCAAACCTTTCCCCTTCACTTCCCCAATACTCTGCTACCAAAGCATTTTTATTGCTTGCAATTGCATAAATAGCAACAACTTCCACCATCAAAGGTCTTGGATGCACCATCTATCTTGCCAAAAGCGAGTCAGGGTTCCAAAGTCCACTTCTATGGATATTCCTTTTTTGAAAGACTCCAATTGGTCCATGATGGCCTTCCAACACCCCACACCGTAAGGTCTTCTAGACCTATTTGATTCCCAGTTAGAGTTAAGCCCATATTTTCCCGCATTAACTTTACACCATAAACTTCCTTCCTCAATCCCCAATCGCCACAGCCATTTTGAAAACAAAGCTTTATTCACTTCCCAAAGTTTTCTGATCCCAAGACCGCCCTTCTTCTTAAGAGTACAAACTTCTTTCCAAGCCACTAAATGCATCCCCTTGTTCTATTTCCAACGATCCCACAGAAATCGTCTTTGGTTTTTTTCAATATTGTTGGCTATTGAAGCTGGAGTCACAAATAAGGATAAGAAGTAGGTGGGAAGGCTCAACAACACCAATTTAATTAAAGTGAGTTCTCCTCCTTTAAATAGGTACATGCCTTTCCAACTGCTAATCTCCCTTGAACTCTATAGGGGTAGCCCTAAATAGATAAATAGAAGAACTCCCCTTTGACATCCAAGCATGTCCGCAAGCCCTTCCAAATCATCCACTTGTCACTTCATATAAATAGCTCTTAGACAGGTTAACCTTCAGCCCGAAAACCGCTTCAAAGCAACAGATCACACATCTTATTAAGAGAAGTTGCTTTGCCGAATTTTTATAAAAAAATAGAGTGTCATCAGCAAATTGAAGGTGAGAGATCCTCATACCATTCCTCCCACCTGAAACCCCTCCATCATCCCTCCCTAAAAAGCCTTAGACAACATTGCCCCAAAGCTCCAGCCACTACCAGAAACAGAAAAGGTAATAGGGGGTCTCGTTGACAGAGCCCCCATAATTGAAAAAATAGTCTTCTGAAGAGTCATTCAAAAGGATAGAAAAGGAAGCCATACCATAGCATTTGAGCTGGGAGACCAACGAACGAGCCTCACAAAGGAAGCAAGGTTCAAAATGTCGGTGTCGGTGGAAATGTCGGTCTGGCCAAAGTAAGACATATATCGGAAATGTCGAAAATATCGAAAAGAAATGTTGTAAAAATCGTGGAAACTTAAAAAACAAATTCTAATCTAACTACATATGCACAAGGAAACAAATAGATTCATTAGGAATGATAGCTCATTTTAGTATACTCGCATTTTAATATTCTTTAAAAATACACATGCATACATAATGGTTGACAAAAACATTATAATCTAACCGTATAAGCATAGGGAACAAGTGGATTTTCTTCCTTTTCTTATTTCTTATCTTCAACTTTTTCCTCTCCCTCCTTTTACTTTCTTTGAAATTTATCGTTTTTCATATAATTTTTTATCA
>JAOXJP010000003.1:5482764-5494333 GCA_025762735.1 Platanus orientalis | reverse complement strand
TATCATTTCACTTTTTGGGGGTGATGTGACATCTCCAAAAAGTGAAATGATACCCCCCTTGTGTCTCGTCTCATGACGTCGCACAAGAGGGGCATCGCAGATGATGTGAACCCTTTACACACACCCCCTAAAAGTGAAAATCACTTTCAGCGCTGAGGTTGCCATCCTTTGACCCTCAACAGGGGTTAGAGGAGGATTGGGTTGGCGACTTGGCATATAAAATCCAAGCCGGATATAATTTAATTCTAGGGGTACAATGAAATTTCCCCTCAAATAAACAACAATAACAAGGGCAAGATGTGAAAAGAATGTTCAAGTATTACTTGTTTTGTTCTAAACAAGGACATAAAACAGGCCCCAAATTGTGTGAGAACGATTTCTATGAGAATTGTGTGAGAATCAATTATAAACTGGCATGTTAGGAATGCATGCATGGGTTTGAAACCACGGTTTACAAAATGGGTTCCACCAGTCCTTCTCCTCAACAGGAAAACCCAAAACGAAAACCCCAACTTGTCAGCCTGTCCTACCATTCGAAGCCAAGTGGTCCCCTGTTCGTCATTCGCCGTTCGAAGGTAAAGATGAAAGAACCGATTTTTGAAACAGTTATTGAATCGAGTGCTTGAAACATTTATCAAAACATGAAGATGAGTCCAAAATTCTCTTACTGTAATCACTAAGCTAATTCCATCACAACCCATGTCAGGTGAGACCAATAGAACAACAACAACATCAGTTTAACTTTTGTATGATATGTGAAGGTCAACTTTTATTGCAGACAATAGTTGTTACTTCATCAAAATTCTTGAATTTGTATTTGGTGCAGTGAAAATAGGTTAATGTTCTTCCTCAAAGTCATTTCACGGTAAATTACTTTCATGATTATTTAATAAGCAATTAAATTAATCCAATGTTAGCCTCAATGTTGTTCATTCACCCAATTTGTTGTCTATAACCCTTACTTCTTTTTCTTCTTTAGTCATTTTTTAAGGGGAAAGAGAGAATTATATGACGAGAGGATTTTGAAAATTTTAAATGCCCCTGTTCTTTTATTTTTATTTTTATTGGATAGGTGATTTTCAATGGATGTTCTTGGTTTTCTTGCATTCTTTTAGATTCTTTTTGGTAGAGTTGATTGCCTTCACGAGGTTATTGATGATGTAGGTTGTCCTGCAACTGTATTTGTGATTGAACTCTCACAAGGAGTAGCATGTATCTCATCTTGTTTATGGTTTGTTGTTTCACGCTCTGCCCTTGCATTACCTCCTGAGGCCTCACTAGACCTTTTAGAGCTCTGAAGCTCCTCCTTGCCTGTATCACATTAAACCACACGTTTCTTCAAAATTTCAATTTGAAATTTGTAAGCCATAATTAATGCCATGCAACAACCGACAGACCAGTATTTATAGAATGAAACTCACCTATAAAAGGAAAACAAATAGCACTTTGTCTACTTAAGGAGCTGGCAACCTCATATGTTCTGTATTTTTCACCCCTTACGACTAGCTTTTTAGTGTCCTTGTTCAATGTTGTTACTTATCAAAATTTTCTTCCGCCACTCTTCATGAAGAACGTTCCTCTATTTCAGATTTGGGGATTTGAGAGCCATCGGAGATGATTAAGCCGAGGAAACGAACCACGTTGGTGGAGTTGATATCTTTTAATTTCAAAGAGAAAAGAATTATGTTTTTTTTTTTCTTTCTTTTTTTCCTTTTGTATTTATCGTTTTGGGTTTTATTATCGAGGAAAAGGTCAGGTGGGACCCATTTTGTAAATTACACTCTTAATGTGGCGGTTTATAATTGATTCTTGACATGGTTCTCATGAAAATCGTTATCACACGATTCGGGGCCCATAAAACATCAGATGATATTTGCATAAGGGGATGAGGTAATTATAATCAATAGCCAGGGATGTGTATGTCAATTTAAAAAAAAAACAGGACCCGTTATTCAAAGTAAGTTTTCAGGGGAATTCAGATGCTTCCCTGGCGTAATATTTAAAGGTGAAAGGGACCACTAATTAATTTAAATTATTATTATTATTTTTTTTATGTCTTTGACCGCCTCATTATTTTCAGTTTTGTCTTAACCTGCTCTGTTGGTGTTGGTGTTGGCGCTGGCGCCTCCAAAGTCCGAACAGTAACTTCTTTCAAAGTGTAAATGGCATTTTCGTAATTTCATAAAAAATTGCTTTACTTAAATAAATCCTTCGCCATTTTACACAAGGTGGGGTGGCGTAGAGGATTTCAGGCCTCTGCGATGTCACTTAACTAGCCCCCATCTCTTGACATTCCCTCAAATCTCTACCGTCCATTTCATCAATAGAAAGATCATCACCGTCCAGCTCTTCTTCGTTTACCGCGAAATTCTCGTGGTTTATTTAGTGCAGTTAGGGTTTCCATCGTTGGAGGAAAATAAACCGTCCGATGTTGATCGTACGGTCTAAGCCAATCGAAATTGTCGCTTGACGAAGCTGTATTTTTATTTCGTTAACTTCCTGATTTTTTCGTTCTAAACCCTTGGTCTCGTGAAACCGAAGGAAACCCTTACTCCTCGTTTCTTACGGTAAAAAAAAAAAAAACCAAAAAAAGTTCTGGGAAAGATGGATTGATCACTGGATTTACGGCGAAAAAAGACCGAATCCAAGCGGGTGATCTCTGGTTTTTGTAAATATTCTGTTGATTGGAGGGCGCGGCGTTCTATATTCCGGCGATCTGGATCCAGGTATGTTTGTTTCTTTGACACTTTATAGATTTGGTTTCGTTGCATGGAGGGTTTAGATATTAATGGGAAATGGGTTTTGATATATTCGCATGCGTTATAGGATTTGATTTTGGATTTTGATCTGATTATTGTGTGGTAATTAGTTTCTGTGTCTGAAATTAGGTTTTGGATTCGAGAATCATGTATGATGGAAGATGAAAATTGGCAGTTTGGGTTTTGCTTATGTGGATTAAGGTTCTGTAGATGGAAAATATCTTAGAAAATTCTGATGCGTTTGAAATTTCTAAGAAATCGAGATGTTTGGATCTCCAAGGTCTTTATACTGAGAAGTCTAGGATTTCTGTGAGTAAAGGAGGAGTTAATGGAGGGTTTGAAGTGGGTACGATCTCGAAAAGGATAGGGCGGTCGTCGACTGAGATTGAGGAGTCGGGTTTGGGGCAAGTGAAGAAGAAAAGGAAAAGTCGGAAAGAGGTTTCTCTTAGTAGTTTTGATGCCATTAACAAGAAGAGGGGAAAGGGTTTAAATGCAGTAGGGGTTAGTGGTTTGAATTTGGAATCATCTGATTTGAACAATTTGGCTTTGAAGTCAAGTCGGCTTGATTTATACCAGGAGAAACAGTCGAGGAAGAAAAATGGCCAGGTTTTAGGGGACAGAAATGTGCAAAATTCAAGTACTTCAAGCAGTATTTCTCACAGTTTGGATGACAACGTCCCAAAACGTCCTCGAGATTTATTGAGGCGAAAGAAATATCAAAGCAATCACAAATCGGAGCACACAGAGACTTCAAGTAGCAAAGTCTGCTCTGATGCTGAGATAATAAAGCTAAGAGGTGATTCTGTGGCGCCAATCGATTTGTCTGAAGACAAAGAGAAGAATTTTGATGATTTTAAGGAAAATAGCTCCAGTAGGGCTAATTTGGACCAGCATTTACAGGCAGAAGATGGTGATTCAATCAGATATAATAGTGAGAATCAAAAGAGGCAAGAATCATCATCACAGAAGCGAAAACTTGCTGATGAGGCTGAGGTGTGGGTTAATGACTTTGCCACGGTTGGTGAAGATTTGCAAGAAGATGATGAGGAAAACCTTGAACAGAATGCCGCAAGGATGCTCTCATCTCGGTTTGATCCGAGCTGCACCATGTTTTCTGGGAACAACAAAGCTTCTTCTACTTCACCATATATGAATTCGTTATCACTTGTGTCCTCACTTCAGCTGGATTTTGCTACTCCAGGGACAAAACATTCGGCTGGTTTGGAGTCGACTTCTGCTGATGGTGCTAGCAGAGTGTTGCGACCTAGGAAACAACACAAGGAGAAGGGTCTTGTGAGGAGGAGGCGCCACTTCTATGAGATAGTCTCCACAGACTTGGATGCATACTGGGTTCTAAACAGAAGGATCCAAGTCTTTTGGCCTTTGGACCAGAGTTGGTATTTTGGCATTGTTATTGATTATGACCCTGAAAGGAAGTTGCATCATGTCAAATATGATGACCGTGATGAAGAATGGATTGACCTTCAAAATGAGCGGTTCAAACTTTTGTTACTTCCCAGTGAAGTTCCTGGTAAGTCTGGTTCAGAAAAATCAGGGCTGGGAGGTAAAAGTGTGGAATTGAAAAATAAAGATATTAGTGAAGAGGATCATCACTGTATAGGTAGTTACATGGACTCGGAGCCTATCATCTCATGGTTGGCTCGATCTACACACCAAGTGAAGTCCTCTTCACTTGGTATTGCAAAGAAACAGAAAACACTTTGTCAATCGAAGACATTGGTTCAACCTATTTTGTCTGGCGATTCTGTTGGGTCATCACGGGGATGCTTGGGTGTGGATCCCTCTAGAAAAGAAGCTCATAAATTATACTGTAATTCTGTATTGCCAGATCGACCAGCTCATGGAGAAGTTACTGAAAAATCTACAATGGCAAGAATTACAAGCTTGAAAGATAGAGGGCTGCCTTATGTTTATTTCAGGAGACGGTTTCGCAAGAGAGGGCAGGGATTTGGATGTATTTCCGAGGAGAGTTCTGGATGCAGAAGTTTAGCTGGATCTGTTAAGTTTCTTGCATCTGTTGTTGACAGGGTAGGGGATCTGGAAGAGTATGATGTTCATACCCAAGGATTTGGTATGAAAGATACGATGAACTTGGACAAGGACTGGATGTTGCAGTCTAGTGAGAATTTTGAATTGTCAAAATTGATTGTTCCGCCAATGAAATTAAAAGAAGTGAAATTGAATTTCAGCTTTCCACTTCGGTTAATTTACATTCACACATTTGATGCTGACATTTTTTGGTTGTTTCATACTTTATTGCTGCTTCAATATGGTACGGTGGTGGCTGTATGGCCAAAGGTTCAACTGGAGATGCTTTTTGTTGATAATGTAGTTGGGTTGAGATTTATGTTGTTTGAGGGATGCTTGATGCAGGCAGTAGCTTGTGTATGTTTGGTCCTGACTGCATTTCATCAACCTAATGAACATGGAGTGGATCTACAGTTGCCAGCAACTTCAATCAGGTTTAAACTTTCAGGCTTTTGTGACCTTGGAAGACAGTTTGTCTTTGTGGTCTACAACTCTTTGGAGGTGAAAAATTCCAAGTGGCTGTACCTAGATGGTAAGCTGAAGCAATACTGTCTGGTCATTAAGACGCTACCTCTTGTTGAATGCACATACAATAATATTAAGGCTCTTCAAAGTGGAAGTGATCATTTACCAGTTCCTTGTGATCCTCAGGATCCTGTTTTGCATGAGGTATTTTTCTATAAATGCTTTTCTTTTGCTTGAGTTTGAAATTTGTGTTACTTTACTTTTTTTTCTAAATCCAACTATTTATAATATCAATAGAGTAAGAAAAGATAAATTCTCCAGCAGTGTTTACTTGTTAGCAGTTGGAATGTTTATTTTGTGGATTATTATTATTTTTAATTATCCCATGGTGTTAACTTGCTATCGTTTTTTGGCTGTTAATCAGGGTTTATGCAAACGATCTAGTGTGGATATTATGCATATGGGAATGCCCAAAGAATCAGCTTATATTGATATGAATTGTTCCTCTTCAAAATTTGTTGAGAGGCATGGGAAACTTCCTCCTTTTGTTCTTTCTTTTTCTGCTGCGCCTACTTTTTTTCTCAGCCTGCATCTCAAGCTGCTTATGGAAAATAATGTTGCATCCATGAGCTTGCAGAATCGTGATTCGGTGTCTTTACTAGTTTCAGAAAACTATGGCAGATCGATGGGTGATGACTGCCCATCTGTTGAGAAATTTTCTAACGAAGTTCATGAAAGTGCCCTTGAAAATAACTCGAGGAGTGGTTTGAGGGATGCTGCTGATTCTGGGTGGTTGTCTTGTGCTAAATTAAAGGTAGAGACTGATGTTCTCTCTGTAAAAAATGACGGTGATTGGATGAAGTCCTCTCAGAAATACCTAAATGGTGAGCTTGATGTGACTGGAACTTCTGTAGGTCCCCAAGGTTCAGGGAATGAAACAAATGACATTGACAGACTGCGAAGGCATCCATACCAACGTTCAGTTTCAGAGCGGTATGCTGGGAGGTCTTGGCCTTCTGTTTCTGAGGAACGTTCATCTTCTGACAAGTCTGAAACTGGGTGCATTTCTCCTTTGAATGGTATCAGTGTCCAGATTCCACCTCTTAGCCAAGTTGAAGCTCAGTCATTTGACAGGGGAGCACGAAACGATGAACAGTCTACTTCTGATTTGGCTTGGAACAGGAGTGACTTAACTATCCGCAGCCCAAACCCTACCGCGCCCAGAAGTGTATGGCATCGCAATAGACATCATAGCCTGAGTTCTTCATCATTGGGATATCGCTCAAAAAGGTGGCCAGATGGAGGGTCTGACCTTATTCGGAATGCTTTTGGGAATGGTTCTAGGAAACCGCATACTCAGGTCTCATATATGTTGCCCTTTGGAGGTTATGACTTTGGCTCGAAGCCTAGAAGCCATCACCGGAAAGGGCGCCCTTATAAAAGAATCAGAAATGATAACGAGAAGATCTCTGGTGGTTCTAGAAGTCAACAGAGACACCCAGAATTGTTACATTGTGATGCAAATGTCTTGATTACTGTGGGGGACAGGGGTTGGAGAGAATGTGGGGCTCAGGTTGTTCTAGAGTTTGTTGATCATAGGGACTGGAGAATCCTGGTTAAACTTTCGGGGTTGACAAAGTATTCATTCAAGGCACACCAGTTTTTGCAGCCTGGGACTACAAATCGATACACACATGCTATGATGTGGAAAGGGGAAAAGGATTGGATATTGGAATTTCCTGACAGGAGCCAGTGGCCCCTTTTCAGGGAGCTGTATGAAGAGTGCTACAATCGCAATATTCGGGCTGCTTTTGTTAAGAACATCCCGATCCCTGGGGTTCGCCGGATTGATGAGAATGGTGATAATGCAATGGAAGAACCATTTGTTCGCAGCTCACCCAAGTATTTTCAGCAGGTTGAGACTGAAGTTGAAATGGCCTTGAATCCATCACGGGTTTTGTATGATATGGAAAGTGACGATGAGGATTGGGTTTCAAAATATCAAACTTCTTCTGACATTAATGGGAGTACAAGGCCGGAGATTTCTGAGGAGATATTTGAGAGGACGATTGATATGTTTGAGAAAGTTGCATATGCTCTGCAACGTGATAGCTTTACTAGTGATGAAATAGAGGATCTAATTGTTGGAGTGGGTCCAATTGATGTAGTTAAAGCTATCCACGAGCATTGGCTGCAGAAGAGGCAAAGGAAAGGAATGCCTTTGATCCGGCAATTCCAGGTAACAGCTAACCTACCTTTCAGACTTTGCTGATTCCCTTTTTTATTTTTTATTTTGATGAAATAAATTTTCATTAAGAAAAGGGATGGGAAATCCCAGAAAAAAGCTAGCACTTAATTACATAATATTCCCTTGTTTATAGTATTTTTTTTCTCTTTCCTTTTCCGGTGAACAGTAATGATTTTATTAAAAGAAAAGCTAGCATTCACTAGGCCGGTGAAAATACGAAAAGGAGAAAAAACAAGGAAATATCAAAGACAGTACAACTAAGCAAATCAAATAAAAACAGACACAATGGGATATTACCTTGAAACATCATACATCCTTTCTCATAGGCATCCTAAGTGTCCTCTGCAAAGTCCTTCCTTATCAAACACTATTCTACGGATGTGTTATATACTAGAGAAGGAAGGGCTTCTTGTTCTAAAAAATGCTTCTATTCCTTTTCTTTCAAATGCAGCCCTTGGTAGGAACCTCTAGATATCACTGAAGGTCTTCTCCACGCCCACTAACTGCCATATGGATGTTATACCCCTAAAATCTAATGCGAAAAACATGGGGCAATGAGCTTTCCTAAGAAGTAGATATATTCTTGATGGATCGTTATGTGCTAACTAGCTTATTGATTCGAGAATTAGAAGGGGAGCTTCAGGAATGATCTACTGTTAGATTTGAAAAAAGCTTATGATCATGTGAGTTGGGATTTTTGAGAATACATGTTAGGGAAATTTGGCTTTGGAGCGAAATGGAGTGGTTGGATGTAGCTCTCCAGTGGGATCAGCTCGGCCTGCTTGGGTTGTTGAAACTGATGAAACATCGAGTTTGAATCGATTGATGCTGGACCACTACGAAATTTGGGAGCAGGAGATAATGTTTTTCGTAGTTGACATGATTTGTTCAAGGGAAGTTGGTGTGATTGATTATTCGGTTGGAGTGATATTTGAACCAGTTAGCTTCTTTTTGTGTGGTTAAAAGGAGATGCAACTTTCAAGAGGATCTATCAAAGTGTTATGGTACTGCCTCTTTTTTGATATTGAGTAATGGGTTACTGGCAGGTTTTTCTAGAATCTCCAAGGGCTTGAGCAAGGGTACCCTCTTATCTCCTTTTCTTTTGTTTGTAGCGGTTGGAGGTTTTTTTTTTTTTTTAAAGGCACAAATAATAATATGCGGAAGTAAATACAAATTTAAGGAATTCAAATTCCAAGCCCTAAAGATGTTAAGAACTAAAGTTAGGGTTACCCTAAAATTCTCAAATCTTCAAAGACAATAGGGAAAATTTAGAGAGAAGAATGAAGAATCAAATCAAGAGATATTAGAAGAATTAGGAGAAGATAAGATGGGAAGAATGGAAGAAAGAACGCTGCTGGTCCAAATTCTGGAAATCTGGGTAGCATAGTTAAAAAGGCTGAAATACCCTTGGTCGTGCGTCAGAAAAATTTGTCACTTTCCGTGTAATTCTGAGGTCTATTAGGAGTCTATGTTAAAATTTCACAAGATTCTGATGCCTCTAAGTAAATAAACTTTTAAGAGCTCAGACTTGTAGAATCTTGAATCAAGAAACCAGAAAATCAAGTATCAAAGATTGATCAAGAACTATAAGAAATCAGAGGAGAAATTTAAAGAAACTTATAGGAATAGAAGGTAGACTAATCAAGGAACGAAACCCTAAAAAGAAATTCAAAAGAAGAGAGATCTATGTGGGGTGATTTCTATGGATCAAGAACCTTAAAATTTCAAAAAGAGAAAACAATAAAGAATGTCTTAGAAAGAATTCTAATAATAGAAGTTTCAAGAAGAGATACTTGATGGATTTTAAAGAACTCAATAAGGAAGAGAATGATAGAAAAAACCTATAGAAAACAGCTATGAAAGGCCCTTTTATGGTGCCTACGATTTGCTTGACAAACAACTCCAAGAACTTTTCTTGATTCTCTTATGTTATGTTGATCTTTGATCATTCCAACTCTTGAATCTTTGATGGTATTGCAGCGATAAGATAATAGAAGATTGAGGAAAACAGTAGAGTGAAGTAAGGAAAAGAAGACTGAAGATCTTAGAAGAAAAAAAAGAGAAGAAGGTAGAAGAATAAATGATATTGATCAAGAAGGTAGAAGTAGATGATTGAAGAAAAAGAGGGGTGAGAGAAGGGAGTGTCGATCAAGAAAGAAGAGGGAGAAAAGATAGGCCTAGGGAGCCCACGGCTTCACCATATGAGGGGAGGAATAACACCACCACACGTGGGTTTCTCAAACTCACAATTTTATTCAAATAATCACCAATCAATACATCCTAGTCGACTACCTTTTATAGATTTGGACAATTTCTAAATCTACTTTGACTCACATGACTCCTAAACCAAATGACTTAAATACTTAAAAGACATTCCAAATAAAATATGACTCAACCCTAGACCTTCTTTTAACCTTATTTTGACTTCTTTAAATCTCCTAAATAACATAAATGACCACCCTTGGCTTTAAGCCTTATTATAAATATGACACAATTAAAAAACAGAAATGACCCTAAAAAACCCTAAACTACTCCAGCTGATTTGACACATCCAGGGTTCTTTTCTTGGGCTTGAATCTGGTCTTCTTGGGTGTGGTATATACAAAAGCCTCTTCACGATGTCCACATAAAAAAACTGGTACATCTCAGGATTTGTAGTGGACAATAGTGATATATCCATATATAATTTACAGTTTGTTGATGATACTATGATCTTCTGTGAAGCTGATATCATACAGTTGGGTTACTCAAGATAGTTTTCAGGCATTAAGGTGAATCTGGCTAAAAGTGAGAATTTTCAGATTGGTGAGGTTGAGAATATGCAGTCTTTGGCCAACATTTTGGGGGTGTAGGATTGGTTCGTGGCCTTCCTCTTATTTGGGTCTCCCCTTGGAGGCTAAGCTTAAGTCGAAGGTAACTTGGAACCTGATCTTAGAGAGAATATGTAGAAGGCTAGAGTCTTGGCAAAATCTCCTTCTATCTAAAGGTGGTACATTAACTCTGATCAAAAGTGTCCTAGCCAATTTATTTAACTATCATCTTTCTCTCCTCATGATCCCCGTCTCGGTTCCCAATAAGATGGAGACTTGTTTTAGAAATTGCCTATGGAACAACTCAGATGACCACAAAAAGTATCACTTTATTGAGTGGAATTCGGTTTGTCGTCCATTGAAGGATGGGGGTTCTTGGCATTCATAGGATTAGGATTCAAAATTAGGCCCTTTTGGTAAATGGCCTTGGAGATTTGGTGAGGAAAGAGATAGCCTTTGGAGGAAAGTCATTGTTGCCAAGTATGGGTGTGTTTCAAGTTGGGATCTGAAGGTGTGTAATGGGTCTCATGGGACTAGGATGTGGAAATCCATCATCAAAGGGAAATACTAAATTAGAAATTTTATTAGATTCAAGCTAGGGTCGGGGGAGGAAACACGTTTTTGGGAAGATGTTTGGTGCGACAATCTTGCAGTTAAAGAGGAGTTTCTCATTATCTTTCTCGTAGCTACCAATATGCTTGGTGTTGCTGATTTTTTATCAAGATGGCGGAGGGCTGTGGTGTCCTAGGCTGAGAAGGAATTTGAACAATTGGGCTTGGGAGAATTGGCTTGGTCTGATGAGTAGATTAGAGGAGAGTAGGCTGATCCCAAGGGTGAGAGAGAGTAGAGGGTGGTTTATCTTCCAATCTTTTTATGAGGGTTTAGTTTAGGGACCGTATGTGGTTTTTCCCTTTAGGGACATTTGGATTTGAGGAATCCCATCCAAAGTTTGTGTTGGATAAAGTTCTTACTCTCAATCATTTCAAGAGTTGCATTCTTTGCAGAAGGGAGGAGGAACTAGTTGACCACCTCTTTATCCACTACTGTATGGTGCGGAAGATTTGGGTCTTTTTTCTTTTCTAACTCAATATTCCTTGGGTCTTTTTTAATACTTTCAGAGACCTAATCTCAGGTTCGTGGATTAGTGAGTTCGCAAAAACTTCCAAGACTATTTGGCATCTCCTCCCCAGGTTTCTTTGACCAACACCTTTTCGTGGACAAGTTCGCCCATGATTGCC
>JAOXJP010000003.1:5467069-5482664 GCA_025762735.1 Platanus orientalis | reverse complement strand
CCGTACGGTACGGTGACGACTGTATGGCCAAAGGTTCAACTGGAGATACTCTTTGTTGATAATGTTGTTGGGTTGAGATTTATGTTGTTCGAAGGATGCTTGATGCAGGTGGTAGCCTTTGTATGTTTGATTCTAACTGCATTTCATCAACCTAATGAACATGGAAAGTTTGTAGATGTGCAGTTGCCAATAACTTCAATTAGGTTTAAGCTTTCGGGTTTTTGTGACCTTGGAAAGCGGTTTGTCTTTGTGGTCTACAACTTCTTAGAGGTAAAAAATTCAACGTGGCTGTACCTAGATGGTAAGCTGAAGCAGTACTGTTCGGTCACTAAACAGCTACCTCTCACAGAATGCACCTATGATAATATTATGGCCCTTCAAAATGGAAGTGATCAGTTACCAGTTCTTTCTGTTTCTGAGGAGCCAGTTTCAAGTGAGGTATTTTATTTTCTATTCCTATAAATGCTTTCCCTTTGCTTGGGGTTTGAGCTTTGTGCCATTTTAATTCGTGTAAGTCCATTTAATCTTATGATTAATAAAGTAGAATATAATAAATTTTCCAGTAGTGTCACTTGTAAGCAGTTAGAATGGTTATCTTGTGCCTTGCTTTTATTGCAAACTCGTTACCTAACTTGTAATTGTTTTTGTCTATCAACCAGGGTCTACACACAAGATCTTGGCAGGGAATTATGCATAAGGGAATGTCCAAACAGTCGGCTTGTCTTGATATGAGCCGTTCATCTTCAAATTCTGATGAGAAGCACTGGAGACTTCCTTCTTTTGTTCTTTCCTTTTCTGCTGCACCTACTTTCTTTCTCAGCCTGCATCTCAAGCTGCTTATGGAAAATAATGTTGCTTCTATGAGCTTCCAGAACCGCAATTTGTTGTCTTTACCAGAGGGTTCAGAAGATGGTGGCAGTTTGATGGGTGGTGACTGCCCTCCCGTTGAGGATTTTTCTAACCGATCCTCAGAAAGTGCCGTCAAGAATAATGTAGAGAGTGCTTCGAGGGATGCTGCTAGTTCTGGGTGGTTGTCTTGTGCTAAATCAAAGGTAGAGACTGATGCTCTCCCCATAGGCAATGATGGTGATATGATAAAGATCTCTCAGAAATACCTAAATCGCGAGCTTAATGTGACTGGAACTTCTGTAGGTCCCCAAGGTTCAGGGAAGGAGATTGATGGCACTGTTGGACTGCAAAGGCACCCATGCCAACATTCTGTGTCAGAGAAGTGTGCTGGGAGGTCATGGCCTTCTGTTTCTGAAGTTCATTCTTTTCCAGACAAGTCTGAATCTAGGTGCCTTTCTTGTTTGAATGGTATCAGTGTTGACATGGGAACAGAAAATGCCCAGCAATCTACTTCTGATTTGGTTTGGAATATGAATGACTTTTCCATCCGCAGCCCAAACCCTACTGCACCCAGAAGTGTATGGCGTCGCAATAGGCATAGCCTGGGTTCTTCGTCATTTGGATATCGATCTAAACTGTGGCCAGATGGAGGGGCTACTTTTATCCAGAATGGTTTTGGGAATGGATCCAGGAAACCTCGAACTCAGGTCTCATATTTATTGCCTGTTGGAGGCGATGACTTTGGCTCAAAGCCTAGAAGCCATTACTGGAAAGGACACCCTTATAAAAGAATAAGGAATGATAATGAAAAGATGACATCTGTTGGTTCTAGAAGTCCTCCGAGACACCCAGAGTTGTTATCTTGTGACACAAATGTCTTGATTACTGTAGGGGATAGAGGGTGGAGAGAATGTGGGGGTCAGGTTGTACTGGAGTTTGTTGATCATAAGGATTGGAGACTCCTGGTAAAACTTTCGGGGGCTACAAAGTATTCATTTAAGGCAGATCAGTTTCTGCAGGCTGGGACTGCAAATCGTTATACACATGCTATGATGTGGAAAGGTGAAAAGGATTGGATATTGGAATTTCCTGACAGGAGCCAATGGACCCTTTTTAGGGAGATGCATGAAGAGTGCTACAGTCGGAATATTCGGGCTGCTTCTGTTAAGAACATTCCGATCCCTGGGGTTCGCCGGATTGAGGAGGGTGACGATAATGCAGTAGAAGTGCCATATGTTTGCAGTTCCCCCAAGTACTTTAGGCAGGTCGAGACTGAAGTTGAAATGGCCTTGGATCCATCACGGGTTTTGTATGACATGGAAAGTGATGATGAGGACTGGATTTCAAAATATCGAACTTCTTTTGATATTAATGGGAGTAACCTGCTGGAGATTTCTGAGGAGATGTTTGGGAAGACAATGGATATGTTTGAAAAAGTTGCATATGCTCAGCAGCGTGAGGACTTTACAGGTGATGAAATAGAGGAGCTCATGGTTGGTGTAGGTCCAATTGATGTTATTAAAGCTATCTATGAGCATTGGCAACAGAAGAGGCAGAGAAAAGGAATGCCTTTGATCCGACAATTCCAGGTAATCTCTGACCTACCTATTTGACAATTATGATAGCCTTAATTTTGTATTTTCTTATTGATTTAAATTCTTGTCATTGTCTCATGTTCCTGCTTAATGGAATAGCTATGTGGTTCTAGTATTGGGTTCAGCCAAGCCTCTTCCTATTTAATATAAAATTGATAATGATTGGTTTTTTCTTTTTCCCATGTCACATAGAATTGAGCATTTGTTAATTTAAGTGTGATTAGATTCATAAGGCATGTAAGGTGATGATTTACATCAAGTCTGGCTGTTTTTCTATTTTGTTGGGTTAAATTTTTTTTGGAGGATAGCAATGCCAAATTATTAGTAATTTGACCTAACCAGATGGCTAAGTGTTCCCCCCCTCCCAACCCCCAGATCTGGTTCTTCTTGGCTTTGTTAGTCTTAAATATTTGTTGTTTTGTTTCATTCCAAATTTTGTAAAGGTGGGGAAATGTCCAAATTAAGATTTTTTAATCAATATTACTCACCTGCCCATCTAAATTGTTCTAAAGAGGGGTTTGTCCAATAACTAAAACCAACCAGCAATGCCAAACTATTTTATTTCTTTTCTTCATTATTCTATTCTTATATTTGCTTTGATCACCAAAGCTGCTTGTCTGCTTTAGTCCTGAATAAGACAAGATGAGGTGAAGTAACTAATATTCTCTATGAAAATATTTGCCTCCCCGCTTTTTAATTGGTATCACTCTTTTGCTTTAATTCTTTCGATGAAACTCTCTCTCTCTTCCCCCCCCCCCCCTTTCCCTCCCTCTCTCGTTTTCTTTTTTGTTTTCTTTTGTTTAGAATTAGAGGAATTAGAGTAATTTTCATTTGCTCCTTTTTTTTTTTGCTGCCTTTGATTTTATTTGAATTTCTTTCTCTTTTTCTAACTTCATAGAATTAGAGGAGTTAGAGTAATTTTCATTTTCTCCCTCTTTTTGCTGCTTGTGATTTTATTTGAATTTCTATCTGTTTTTCTAACTTCATCTGGTTTTGTTTCATTGGCTTCTGTTCCTTAGCTGCCATTTCTTAATTAGAGTAAGGTTTCTGTGGAATTTTTATTGAATGATAGTAAATTTTATCAAGGTAGAAATGGAACAACAGAAACGGAAAGGTTACCAGGCTGGTGAATAAAGCGAAAACAAAGACAAAACAACAAATAAGAAGAGAGGGACCAGAGGGGTTAAAGACTATCTCTGGAACATACCTTAAGGGAATGCATCTCTCATGCATTTCTTTCCTTATATTTCAGTTTAATAAAATCTTTTTTGCCTATAAAAAAATGAGATCCTTCAAGAAGTATGTTGTAAATAAAAAAAATAGAGACCCTGCTGAACCATGCGCTTATCAACAAAGATTCTTCTCTCTCTCTCTCTCTCTCTCTCTCTCTCTCTCTCTCTCTCTCTCTCTCTCTCTCTCTTTCCCTTTCTACATACACCAAGAGTGTTTTTCAAGGAGGCGATTAACAGGAGGAAGGATATGTCATTGTTTTCGAAGAAGATTGAAGGATCAAAACTGCTAATGATGATGCGATAAGAAAATTCAAGAGGGATTTTTATTGTTTTCTCGTAGTCAGTGTCATACCGGAGGGCTGAAAGGGTTTCGGGTGGGAAAACTTCATGAATGTGATGGTGAAGAGTTTAGTGTTGAATTGGAAAAAGAAATACCTCGCCACAACTATGGTACCCCAAGGCAATCGAACATTTGGGTCCATGATAAGAAACACCATCATGATCCCAAATATGAGCTGAAATTGTAGCACTTGAAGAAAGAATAGGAATTCAAACCTTGTATGAAAGCAGGAGAGAAAAGGTCATAACAAATGGGATAAAGCAGTGGTAGTCTCTTGAGGGGAAGAATGCCAACTGACTATTATTGATATTTTTGAACAGAAGAATGGTAGAACTTTACACATTTTCAGAATTTAAAGCATTTTTGCACACTAAGATGCCAGCTTGCTAGGTTGGTAAAGTCTGTGGGCATTGTACCACAGACCTGGGTTCAAAACCCGTCTTCACCTACTAATAAATTAACCACTAATGTTTACCTATCAAAAAAAGAAAAAGGAAAAAAGGAGGAGGTCCAAACCTTAGAAGAAGAAGAGGATTGAATAACATAGCTTTGGGAGTTCTCTTCAAGAGATGGAATCCTTCTGATATACAATCCACCATCTTGAGCTCTCAAAACCCAGATGGGTGGCTATTAGGGGGTTATTTTTTCACTTATGGATGTTAGGATTTATGAGAGCCATGGAAGTTTCTCTTAAGATTAATCGACTGAGATAAGAGATGAAGACTTGCAATGAAGCCAAAATTATTGATTAAAAGTTGTTCATTGAATCGTTTTCCAATATCCATGGCAATCATTGGTCGTGGGGAGTACAATACGGTGAAAATTTTACTAGCTTCAAAATTGGAGGCAACGGCTTGGTTTCCGGTGAAGATGGCTGTCTGACAGGGTGAGAGGGTGGAAGAACTTTATGAAGACAAGGAAGAACTGTACTCCTATTTGGACCATGCGGTGCGCATACAAGGTACAGACAGAGGTAGTCCTGGGAAGGAAGATGGTGACCAAAGGATCATTAGTGCATTTTTCGAGTGACAAGGGAAGGTGAAGCATTGAAGGGGCTCGGCAACCTCACTCAGAAGGAAGGTCTTTAAGGGCCATCTGTGACAAGAGGTGACAACAGTGAGATCAAGTACCATCTGTTAGGAGATGATGACTAGGAGGAGAGAGATGTAGTAGCAGAGGGTCGATGAAGCTGTTTGAGTGTTGATCAATACCGCTTTGAGGCATAAACGACGGCACTGAGAGACTAATGAAGATCATAAGCTCGTTTGTACCTTGGAATTATTGCTGGCAGAGCGGGAGTGAGGAGGAACATATCTAAATATCATGTATTCTTCCAATGGTTGGTGTTTGCAATTTCTTCAAAACAAAAAACAAGTTTGTTGGATCTAGGCAATCTGTCAAAAAATTGGGGATGAGTGGGAATCAATATGAGAGGGTTGGGTTGGGTCACAAGGGAGGTTGGGCTGGAAAGTGGCAGAGGAGGCAATCAGGGGCAAGGTGGAGAATTGGGGGGGGGGGGAGTGGTAAAACACTTTTTGGGAGGGGTTTTCAGAGGCTGGAGAGAATAGTGGGATGGGAGTGAAGGAGAATGTTGAAGAAAGAATAGAGGAGGGGAGGGTGTTGAAGGGAGCTCAGGAAAATAGAAGGGATAGTATGGTAGGGGATGATGTTTTGGCATTGTGGGATGGGCATAAAAATGATGAGATGACGGAGGGATCAATGGTGCTTTGGGAGGGGAATTCAGAACCTAATAGTCACATAGGGTTTGTTCAAGACTCAGGCGCTAGGGGTTGGGAGATTGATAATGAAGAGGGACATGGCTTATTGGCAGGCCCAAATAGCTATTAAATCTCCAGTAGTGATAAGTGTGAGGCTAAGTCATGATGGGTGAATCGTCGGCCTTGGTTAATCAACATCTACCATTAGACCCGAGGCCGACGATTCACCCATCATGACTTAGCCTCACACTTATCACTAATGGAGATTTTGTAGCTATTTGGGCCTGCCAATAAACCATGTCCCTGTTCCGAGCTGCACTGGGCTCAGCTCGCTAGTCGCTAAGGTATTATATGTATGTATGTATGTATGATGAGACATAAATACAAATCATTATAAAAAATACATAAAGTACATACATAAAGTACATAAATAGCGTTTAATTATGCTAACCAATGTATGAACTTACCATTCCTTAGAAAAGGTATGACTGCATGATAGGACACGATAGGGTTTTTTGTGTGATAAATTTAATGCACAACAGACTCAACTGATTTTGAAATTTTTTTTTGGAATCTGTTGTTTTTCAAATTTGGTGGCTCTTTCTTTTTTGAGTACCTACTATTTTTGAGTTTAACACTTTAAACCGTATACATAGTACACACCACGTGTAACTTGTGATCTGCTGTTGTTGAGCTGAGCCGGGCCCGAACTGAGCTTACCCCTCAGGCTCGTGATGAGCCTGAGCTGAGCTGGGCTCATTGACACCCCTATTCTTACCCCTAGGTTTCCTTTTTTAGTTGGTTTCTAATCTTAGAAGGAAATTACATGTTTCTCCTCCAAGTCATCTCCCTATCTCTTATATTTTCTCTCCCTCTATGGTTCTTACTCCCACTCTTCTATTCTTTTTTCTTTTTTTCATTTTTTTGTTAACACTCCTCTATCTCTCTCCATGTTTCCCTTCTTCCATGAGTGATGCCACTTCAACTTTTTTTAACAATTGTTTTTCTTGAGTATGATTGAAACTTAATTAGTTACCCGTGCGAGCATGGGTTCATCTGCTAGTATATGATCATATCATAAAACAAAACTACACCAAGATGGGAAAGACACGTCTCTAATTTTTTTCTTCTATATTTGCTAAAAAACTGTTTGTTTTTTTTTTTTTAAACCAGGTTTGTAAAAAAACAGCTGGTTTTGCAGGATATATGCATTATTGTTTTGCAGATTACGGTTTTAAGATTCTATAGTACCATTTAGGGGGCTGGTTCCAGTCAAACCAGGTTGGACCGACCTGGTCTGCTCTGGTTTTCAAAACCATGGTTTTTTTTCTCTAATATATGTTTAATCTTTGATGTGTTACCTAACCAGGGTTTTGTTTCTCATAAGCTGTTACACTGTTCGTATTCTTGGGAGATATGGTTTGGATGTATCTGAGATTTTGGGATGAGATGGGTGCCTCTTCCGAACCTCAGCAGGCTCTTGTTAGGGTGGAGATCTATAGCTTTCAGCATAGTAGGAATGAGGATAAGGAGCGTGGTGCTGGCTGCCATTTGTTGGTCAGTGTGGAAGGGGAGACACGACAAAGTCATCAAGAATGAGGCGGGGCGAGCATGTAAAGTGTATAGGAGGGAAAAGGACAAGCTTCTTTTGTGGGCCTTGAATTTTAAGGGTTGTGAGGGTGTTGGAAATGGAAGGCTTATGAGAGAATCGGATTCTATTGTGGTTGGTTTAAGTGATTTTTTGGAGGGTGGGCTTTTGGGTTTTCTTCTTGTTCTTTTTTCTGTTTTGTCTTTTTTTTTGGCTGCTGTGGGGGTGCCTCTACTCTTTAGATGATCCAGATTAAGAATTTTCTGTAGAAAAACATTTCACGTGAAAATGTCACTTTAGTCGGGATACCCGAGATCCAAATGCCTTTGTGAGGGAAAGGAATTGATGAGTTATCCAGTGCAGCATAAAAAGACTTGACTGTGAAACTACTTTTTTATTTCTAGTTCATATCTATTTGTGACTCTCTCAGGGATTCAGATAGAACTCGCTTAAACAATTCTGAAAACACAACCACTCCTCCAGTTCCCAGTTGTACAAGTTTCTTCTTCTCAGCCTAGGATTCCATGCACCATCCGTCCACTATGGTCATAATAAACTGCAATGATTCCTTGCTTGTTACTGGCTAACAATTTAAGCTACTCATATTGTTCTTGAGAGGGAAGCTACCACACTAGATTTTGATGCAGAATATCAGCGAAGGAAAAACTGATCTTCTGCTGAGAATTAGAGAAGAAATAGGCTGAAATCAGTTGGGTAAAACAGAGGTTGAAATAGGTTAAAACAGAAGACAGATGGTGGAACTTTATAAGGGCTATAAGAAAGTGGTGATGTCTTTCTACTGCAGAAAAATTGAGGTTGGCTGCACAATATAGGACTTGTGTAAGGCTCAAGAATGGTTGAAATAGTTTTGTTTAGGTGTGGGGAAAAGAGCTTTGCAAACAGTAGAAGAATGGGGCTTTTGGGTAGGCTAAAGTAAGAGAAAATAGAGGGCTAATTGGGAACGGAAACAGGGATTAGTCTGGGACTGTTAGGGGGCAGAACAGTGGGGTGTAATGGGGTAAATCTGGGACAGATTTGGTGGCACACGTGGCAGTTTAAACTGCCAGATAGGCCAGATCTGGGACAGAATAGGGGTCTGCTTAATAAGCTAAACAGGGGAATAACAGTGGGAAAAAGAGAGGTGAAACAAGGTCTGTTTACAGACTTGGGTCCTAGAAGGTATTCAAGAATGAATTTTGATATCAATTCTTGAGGTTCTTTAATATCAGAAAAAGAGCAAAAGATTAAGGGAAAGAAAGAAAGAAGGGAGAGAAAAGAAAGAGTTGATGTCGAGGGGAGAAAGATAGATAGGAGAGAATAGGGGAGAAAAGGAAAGGCGTACCTCCACTTGTGGGAGAAGAGAGAGGAGGGGGAGATATATTGGGGAGTCCATGACTTCACCCAAAGAGAGAGAAGATAGGGCTGTTGGTCGCCACCCACAATCACACACTTCAATTTCAATTTTCCATCATCAAAATCTACTTTATTCAAAACGTGGGGGTGCCTTATATGGGCATTACAATGCTTTTTTATAAAAGAATCCTAATCTAAAAATATCCCTAGATTCTAGGACTTTTTATTTGACTAAACTTTCTAATTTAAATAACTTCTAAAAACACAAGATTTCCTATTAAAAAAAGATTCCTAAATCACAAGGACTTTAGGGGCTGTCGACTAATCGGTATGGGCCCTACTTTTGACTTTAAAAGACTTCTATTTTTACACACTACTGTATCTGTTGACCAGCACAGCCTGGGTCCCGCATAGATCCTAATAGACTCCTAAATACTTCCAAGTTTATTGGACCAGCTGTATGTGGGACCCCTTCTTTGACTTTAACAACCCCGAAAAGGATTCCTAATACTGTTGTATGACCAGCACATGTGGGCCTCATATTTGGCTAATTTTAAAGTCCAAATAAAGGCAAAAATATTGGCTGGTCGTGCACTACAAAACCCTTTAAAAATCGTCAATTTTGCGTTGTTACACGTGACCTCCTAACACAAACTTAATTCTAAATAAACTCTTGGCCATTAAAAAGGCCTTATTGCAAACAAAACCTACCTAAAATACTCTTAAGTACCAGGACAATTCTTGGGACCTATCCATGGTCATCAAACTTCTTTTTCTTCACATGGTATGCTCCCATGTCAATCTCCCCAGGTTGGAAGAAGTTCGACCAGGGACTTGTTGAAGTAGAATTCCCAAAGAAGATGATGAACCCGTTAACTTGATGGTCTTCAACTTGTTGGGCTCCTCCTTCCTTGAGCTCGTGCTTGGAATCAATTAGAGAAAGTCTAGGCTGATCCTCCTTAGGAGAACTTAAAGAGAGGTAAAGGGAGCTTCTTCGTGTGTAGTGTCTTTTAAATCTGGTGGCACAACAGGAGTAGAGGCCTTATTGGCAACTGATAACATACACCACAAAGGAAGAATTGCAACATAGATGTCTCCTTATTGAAGCTTGCATTCCTTTTTTCAATCCATGGCTTTCCAAACACAATCTCTGGGTCTTTTAAAGGATTGATTTTGCAATCAGCACTCTGTAAAGTTGCCATGCTTAAATTGAAGAACAAACCTCTCTTCATCATATCCACAATAGATTTGATCTACTTAATCTTGTAGAATCTTCTCAATCCAGCTTGTAGAAATCTGATTCTCCTCAAAATGATCACTGATTAGACCCCCTTTGAATACTTTCCCAGATGGGAGCATAAATGTAGTTCTAACCTCAACCATTCCTGGAGCTGCCAAGAGAGTGGCAGTGATGCCCTGCTGATTATGGGCCCAAACAGTAGCTAGAACCACAATTTTAGAGATGAAAGAAGCAAGAATGCAATTCTTGAAAATCTGGGGCAGTGGTGTGAAATGGTCAAAGTGCCCTTGGCCGTGTGTCAGAAATTCTGTGCCCTGACAGGGTGAATCGTGGGCATAAGATGTACCACTGTTCCAAATTTCAGCTTATTTGGATATGATTTGATTTATTAAATTATATGTGGAAGTTGCTGCTGTAGGGTTTTGAAAGGATGAAGGGTTGAAGGTTAAAAGAAGAGGGATCTTGAACGGTTGTAGGATTAAGGTTGATGGGAGGTAGGTTTAGATAATAAAAGGACTAATTTTCTTGGGGGTTTCTTGAAGAAAAAGTATGGGAAGAAGGTAGAGATTTGCAGATTTGGTTTCAAGAATCAAATTAAGAATGAATCTTGATAAAGATTCTAGATGTTCTCGATAGTTCTTGGTGATTCTTTAGTTCAAGAATTAATATTAATGGGTTCAAATCAAGAAATCAGCAAGCAAAATAGTAATGAAGAAATAAATCAGCAAGCAAAATATTAATGGGTTTCTATTCACGGTGGATTGGATGGAGGTGGAGTCAAGACTGACTCAGGAAACTCTCCCAAACCCAGGATCCGATCACACGCCTATTGTATTAAGGCCTCTTGGTCAGTCCTATGCTAGGAGCCCTTTTAGATTTGATCTCATGTGGCTAGAAGTTCCTAGTTTTATTGAGAATGTGAAGGAGTGGTGGGAGATAGAGGTTAGGGAGGGGTCAGCTAGTTTTATGCTAGGCCAACGTTTGAAGTTACTTAAGGAAAGGATATGCAGATAGCGCAAAGAGGAGTTTGGGGAAATTGAAGCCAGGAAGGTCAAGTGCTTAGGAAGGATGGAGCATTGGGAGCAAAAGGAGATGGTGTGTAGCTTGAATGAAGAGGAGAAGGTTGAGAAAAGGAGGGAGGAGGAGGAATATCATCGACTCTTGAGAATGGGGGAAATTTCTTGGAGACAAAAATCCAGAGTCTCATGGCTTAAGGAGGGGGACCAGAATACGAAGTTTTTCCATAAAATTGCAAGTTGGAGGTAGTCCATCAATTTCATGAATAGGTTGAAAGTGGCAAGAGAATGGGTTTATGGTCAGGATTATATTAGAGACATAGTTGAATGATAGTATATTGACTTATATACTGATCCGAATCCTATTAGACCAACTCTAGAGGGTGACTTTTGACCGGATTGAGGAGGATATGAGTAGATGGTTGGAGACACTGTTTTCAGAGGAGGAAATCCTTTCAACCCAAATTCTTGAAAGTGTGTTGGGGGGTAGTGGGAAAGGAGGTTATGACAGCCTTTGCTGAGTTTCATTCGGCGAATAGATGGTGCAGAAGTTTAAGTGCAACCTTCATCACTCTAATTTTGAAGATGAAAGGAGCCGCAAAATTGAAAGATTTCAGACCAATCAGTTTAGTGGGGTGCATCTACAAGTTATTGGCTAAGACTTTGGCAACCCGTTTCAAAGTTTCATTGGGAGGAATCATTTCTGAGTCCTAACATGCTTTTTTGTTTGGAAGACAAATGATAGATTGCTCCATAATTGGAAATGAGTACATTGATGCTATGGCCAAGGAGGGGTGGCGGGGGGTGGTATGTAAGGTGGATACGGAGAAAGCTTATGACCATGTTAACTGGGGATATGTTGATTGGATTCTTAATCAGATGGGCTTTGGGAGAAAACGAAGGAATTGGATTAAGATATGCATTTCGTCTTATTCTTTTTCGTTCTGGTAAATGGATCGCCAAAAGGATTCTTCAAAAGAGGAAGGGGTCTTAGACAAGGGGATCCTCTTTCGCCTTGTCTGTTCATATTGGTTGCCGATTTGTTGGGTAGGATGATGATCAGAGCAAAGGCAAGGGGCTTAGTGCAAGCATTTGTTTCGAATGACGAAGGCCCTTCTATTCCGTTTATCCAGTTTGCTGATGAATCTCTTTTCATGTTGAAAGCGGAGCAGGAGAGTGTGGAAAACCTTAGATGCATTCTTCTCATTATGGAGCTAGCAACTGGGCTGAAAGTGAATTGGAGCAAGTCATCCTTGAACACGATAGGGCCCGTAGTCAATGCAGGAAGGTTGGCTGATGTTTTGAAGTGTGAGCTGGTTCCTCTTCCTATCGCCTACCTTAAGCTTCCTTTGGGAGCTAAACTGTCCTTTGTGGGCATTTAGAATCTGGTAATTGAAAAAATGCCAAGGAAGCTAGCAGGATGGAAAAGAAAATCTCTCAAAAGAGGGGAAGCTGGTTCTCCATAAGAGGGTGCTAGCCAGTGTCCTGTCCCAATTTATTTCCTATCTCTCTTCCAAGCATCTTTGTCTGTGATCAAGCAACTTGAGAGGATTCAGAGAGATTTCCTTTGGGGATCCGATCTTGCAGGAAGGAAGATTCATTGGGTTGGTTAGAAGAAAGTTTGCAGTCCGTATGCACAAGGAGGTCTTGGTGTCAAACCCGTAAGAATAACGAATAGTGTTTTGCTCTACAAGTGGTTATGGAGGTTCGAGAATGAAAGAGGTGCTCTATGGCACAGGTTAGTGGCTGCAAAATATGGAGAAGAGGGGTTTAGGGGGAGAACCGGAGGACGGGATAGGTTGTAGCCTGTGGAGGGACATTTATAAAGGCATTGATTCTTTCTTCCATCATGTCAGTTTCAAAATCAATAATGGAGAGAGTGTCAGATTTTGGTAGGACCGGTGGTGTGGAAACGAATCTCTGGCTAGTTGTTTTTCTACATGTTATAACCTGGCACAAATAAATGGGGAACGGTCCAAGAGCGCATGATTAGGACAAGGACCTTCTGCTCGTTGAACATCCAACCGAGGAGAAATTTGAATGATTGGGCAATAGGTGAAATGAGAAGTTTGTTGGAGATCTTGGAGCACCAAACTCTTGGAGATAGAGAGGCCAAAGACGAGATGATTTAGATTCTGGATGAGGAAAATGGGTTTTCGGTGAAATCCATGGGTGATAGCTTGATCCCTTCTTTAAGTCGGGGCCGGGCTTGGAGGGTTGTGTTTGGAATTCGCTTCTCCAGAGTAAAGTTTCCTTTCTTTGGGAACTGTGGTGGAATAGAGCCCCAATAATCGATAATTTGATAAGAAGAGGTATGTATATCCCCAATTGGTGTTGTTTATGTAGGAAGGATGCGAAATCCGTCACTCACTTACTTATGCACTGTGCATGGGTTCATCCCTTGTGGAACCATTTTTGTGCTCGTTGCGACGTAGTGTGGGCGCAGCCGAGGACCATGTTGAACTTGCTTCAATGTTGGCCTAATCAATGGGCAGGTACGTCTACGAGTATGAGCAAGCAATTGTGGTTATTGGTGTCGGGAGTGCTGTGCTGGACTATTTGGGAGGAAAGGAACAACAAAATTTTCAATAGTAGGAGTAAGGAAGTGCGAGTTATCCTGGACGCTATCCTCTCCCGAATATACGTTTATTTGTTCACAGCCAAAAAAAGGGAAGGCCCGGGCTTTAGATCATGGATCTATAGTTGGGACTCTTACATCATGCAATGCTAAAGTTGGTTTGGGTCTGTCTGTGGCAGGTTTGCCTTGTTTTTCTCGAGCAATGCCTTGCTTGTATGATTTTCTTGAGTATTAATACAAATTCCTTATCTTTTCAAAAAAAGAAAGAATAAAGAAGAGGGAGAATAAAGATTAATGTGAGAGAGAGAGGGAGAGAGAAAGAGATGTCGTGAGAGAGAGAAAGGGAGAGATGAAATTGTGGGGATGGGGAGAGATTTACGTGAGAGAGAGAAAGGGAGAGATGAAATTGTGGGGATGGGGAGAGATTTACGTGAGAGAGATGAGAGAGAAAAGAGAGAGATACTTGATTCCACTTGTGGACACCAAAAAACCCAAATCTTTATTCAAATCTTTTAACAACTAATCACACCCTTACGTTCTATACTACTTATAATAACCCCAGTAAGAATCCTATTACAATTAGAACTTCTATTTGCACGTAGACCCTTGGCAAATAATGCCTTATTACAAAAGACTCTTTATGACAATAAATCCCTTAAAAAATAACACTAAACAAATCCCTAAACTATTTGGAACAAAGAAATCTTTTATTCTAAAACCCTAAATAAACCCAGAAACAACCCTAAAGTTTTTGGAAACAGCCCTAACATAAACAATAGTGGGAATAACTCTAATAATAGCTCTAAATAAACTTCCAAGCCCCTTTCCAAACTGGTTTGGGCTTAGGCCTCCAAAGAGGATAGGCCCTTTCCAGGCAAGTTAGGGCCACTGCATCAAATTTTTTCCTAGGAACTGATTTTTTCCGTTCGAACCGGCTAAATCTTATTGAATTCTAGAAGTCCTCCTTGACTTGAACAATTGATTTCCAAACCCCTACACTATACGTCTATACCTGCCAGGCACCATCTTGGGATCCCAATCTGAATTAGAGCCATTCTTAGCCTTAACCACTTTCCTCCATAAACTTTTTCCTTCTGACCTGAAATGCCACAATCATATACCTAGCAAAGCTTGATTGTACACTCTAAGTCTTCAAATACCTAGTCCTCCAACTAACGGCCAACAAATGTTGTTCCAACTCACTAGATGATATTTTTTAACTTTGAGGTTGATGCAGCACTATACACCAAAAGGTTGCTAAGACTGTGTGTTTATGGGCCCAAAGCAATTAGGAAAGTAGGCTGAATACAAAAGGCCTTGAGAATGATCTTTAATGGGTTAGACAGTGTCAAATCTGAGGTCTGATGGGATCTGTCATTCAAACTTTCAATAAAGAGTATAGTGATGCTTAAGTTGGAATAGGTCATAGGCTGTTTGTAGTAAGATACCAAACTGAATAGCTAAAGGTTTAGGTTACTGGGTTAGTCACAAGCTGTAATTACTTTACTAAGGGATTACACAGCAGGGTTGTATGGGCTAGAATGGGTTATATAGGTTCAAAACAGGGGAAATAATAGGCTATGTAGCTTAATGTAATGTGGGTACCCATGGGTCTAAAGGACTGAAGGAATAGGGTTAAAGAGGGCTGAAATCAGGTTGATAACAGAGCTGCAAACTGTGGAATATTTGGGCTGTGCAGGGATCAGAATTGGGTATTACAGAACCTGATTATGAGGTAATACTTGAACTGAAAAATCTGGGACAGGATAGGGTTCTAAATCGGGTTTTACTTTGCAGGGACCAAGGTTCAAAATATCGTTATCGCAGACCCGAGATACGGGTACGTCTCGCGTATCGCAGCTTATTGCGGAGATACGGCGTCCGAAATTGAGAGACGGGTGAGATACAGGTCAAATGAAAGGATTTTGATTTGAAACTTTAGGATTTGATAGAATAATCACGAATTCACACTTAGAAATCATTAAATATAGGAAACAACCATCTATGATGGTTGAGAAAACCGTCATCTTTATGACATACGTTGTCGCCTATGGAATCTATAGAAACGCTATGTAAGCCTTAGAAT
>JAOXJP010000003.1:5453716-5466969 GCA_025762735.1 Platanus orientalis | reverse complement strand
AAAATGAGATGTAGTATTACATATAAAAAAATTAGACCAAACATTGCTCATTTCATACAATTTTTTGATTTTTTTTATTTTTTCAAAAAAATAAATAAATAAATATTTTTTCCCGAAAATTAAAATTTTTTCCATGAATGTGTAGATCTATCACAAATGTATAACATATAAAAAATATACAAGGATTAAAGAAGAAATAGAGAGATTACCAAAATTTTTGTTGAGATTTGGGTTTTTAGGTTCGATCCTTCGATTCGGCACAAATCTACCTTCTCAAATGAATTTGACTCAAGTGGAGTCCTAAATTTTAGCAATAGAAGCAAAATCAAGCAAAAAATTGCAACAAAAAAGGGTTTTTGTGTGCTTTTTAAAGCTGGCGACAAGGTCTCCTTCCGACTGCGATATGCGAGATGCGAGACACTCTCTTCGATTTTAAAAGAAAAACTGAAAAATAGTGTATTTTGGACAACTTATCGCGAGACACGTGCGATACGGCTTGCGATAAGTTGTCCAAACCCTGATTTTTCGCAGTATAGGGTGTTATCGTCTCGTGGACCTACAAAATCGATACGTCTTGCGCGATACGGCCCGCGATACATATCGTGCGAGATTTTGAACCATGGCAGGGACTAAAGGCCTCAATTAGGGTAAACAACAAAACTGGTGCAACAGGGTGATTGTTAAGTTGCCATGAGGATTAGAATGACTGTGGTTTTTAAATAACAGATCTGAAACAGCTAGGGATGGGGTTCTCTAAGTGCCGCAGGGTATTAAATCTGAGAGGAATGGATTTTCCTTAAAGAAATCCTTATGGGGATGTACTGGAAGTGGCTGCAGGTTTGAGGAATTTAGGAGTTGGGTTTCTTGAAGAAAGAAACCTAAAGGGATGAAGAGATTGATTCAATTGCAGGTAAGGGAAAGGATTTTCTCTGGGTTTTTTTTATGGTGAAACAGAAAAGGAAAGGGTTTTGGTTTAGCCGCAGGTTATCTGAGGGTTTTTTTTCTTCTATGGTTTGGATGTTGGAAAACAGTGGAAGAGATGGAGAAAGGTCAGGGACAGATGAGGTTCAAGAAAGTGTTCTTGATTGAAGGATCTCAAAGATTCTTTAATGGCTACTTGTAGAAAATAGCAAAAGAACAATAGAAGAAAGAAGAAAAGAAGAAGAAAATAAGAAGTACCTTGTGGTGTAATCCCTACCCACATTCCTAGGTAACGCCTACCTAGGCTTCAAGTTGGCACAAACTTGAAGGAGATTCCAGCCCCTAATCGTGGAAGCCAAAGGAAATCCAGAATTTTTTTTATTATCATTCATCATGGTCAGGGGAACTCCTCATATATAGACTCAAATTTCAAAAATAAAAGAAACTACCATTAATAGAAACCTAAACATGACTAAAACACTTTCCTAAGACTACTAATATAACTTGCTAAAAAAAACAATTGACACAATAAAAAACGTGGCCCTCTAGTGGACCTGTCGACCAACTTATTTTAGATTAGAGGAGACTCAAAGGTACCCAAAAACATTAATAATAATGACACCTATGTCCTAACCTCCAATAAACCATAAAATATGATTTAAAACAGTAAAATCACTCTGAATAAAGACTCTAATCATGAACTTTGAGCTCCTCATGATGTGGCAAAGGTGTTCCTTCATGTGTCTTCTTGTGTGGACCCCACCAAGCTACACGTGAGTCCCACTTGGCCTTCAATGTCTGCATCAGCGGTGTTGTTCTGAAGAAACTTTCTAAAACAGGATTTAAGCTTACCTGCTACAGCCACTGGATCGTGTAGAGGGAATGAATTTTAAATCAATGTAAGCCTCCCATTTTTGAAAGTAGGGGGCTTTCCATGAATCAAATTTCTTCGCCACTCTCTCCACTTCAGGGTCCCAAGTGCATTACATTTGAAATTTGCGCCTAATGGGAAGCTTAAATACGAGGTTGACAGCTTATCAATTTTACATCCAAGGATTAAAGCAAGGCTTCTTATATCCTGCATCTCCCCAACACAAAATCTTACTCTTTTGCCCACTTGACCTTAAGATCTGAGACCACCTCAAAACATTTTAAAATACAATACAGATTATCTACTCAAGCCATATCATCTTCACAAAAAATATTGTGTCATCAATGAATTGGAGATGGGAAATGCATAAATTTTTGTTGCCAATCTTAAATCCTAAGAAAGCCATTCTCCGCTCGGGCAATCATCGTACTTAAGGCTTCTGTAACCATAATGAACAAAAGGGATGATCGTAACACTTGAAAATCCCACCTCTGATTTCCTCTAGATTATGATCCCATCCCCATACACTTACAAGCCTTGGATGAGATTGGTTTTCTTTCTTGCCAAGGCTGTTTTGTGAACGAACTTTATGTTCCTATCTCCTTCCTTCAACCATCATTTTTTTTAAATCTTTGCTTCTCTTCAGCACCAACGAATGTATTTCTCTGTTCAGAATCTCTAAAATTTCTGTCATCAACTTCCAAAGGTGATACGGTTGAAGGAGACGCTTCAATTGATCATCTCAAAGGCTCAAGGGGCTTTTTTGAAGGTGAGATCAACTTTGGATGGGGTTCTAAGTGCAATTGAATGTATTGATGCACAGTTGAAAGTGGCATTCTGGGGGTGGTCTTCAAGTTGGACATGGAGTTGGCTTATGGCCACATAGGAAGGAGTTTTCATTGGTGTTCCTATTGGAAGCAAACCCTCATGCTTCGGTGGCAGACTATATGGAAATTGCTCAAGGGAGAGTAGCTTGGCAGCCCATTTTTAGAAGGCCAGTTTTCGAGTGGGAGATCAGGGATATAGCAGCCATATTGGAAATGATTGAAATCAGTCATGTTGAGCTGAACCAGGAGGACAAAAAGGTGTGGGCAGCAAACCAAGGTGGGCTTTTCAGCGTGAAGTCATGTGTGGAGGTCTTGGATAGTTCCATGTCGCACCAAATTTCTTGGAAGGATATATGGTATGGGCCGGACCCCAAAAAGATCCAATTTTTCATGTGACAGCCACCTTGGGAAAGTTCTTGACGATTGGCGTGTTAAGGAAGAAAGGTTCCTATCTCACAAATGTCTGTAGCCTTTGCTATGGTGGTGGAGAGTCAATCTCACATGTCCTCTTACATTGCCCCTCTGCATGGGAGGTTTGGTTTGGGGTCATCGGAGACTTTGGTTTGCGTTGAGCTCCCCCCTCAGATCTTTCTACTCTCCCTTGTGATTGGAAGGGCAAAGCTTTTTCTGCTAGAGGAAGGAGGATTTGGAGACTCTTGCTAGCTGCAATCTGCTAGTCGATTTGGATAGATAGGAATAAGAGAGTGTTTGTGGGCATGCAGAGCCTTCTTTCCAAATTTATAAGTGTGCGAAAGAGAAGATGGTGCTTTCGGCATCTCAATGTAAGGGTTGGGAGCATTTGTGGAATGGGGATCTCCTTATAGATTGGAATTAGATAATAGGATGAAGCCTTGTGTAAGCTTTTGTTTTGATCCTCAATGAGGGGCTGGGGAGGGCTTGTATTTTGGGTTCTTGGCTTCCTAGTGTTTGTGGGTGGGAAGTCTTTTCTCTCTTGCTCTTTGGGGATTTCTTATCCTTTCTCTTTTTATCAATAAAGCTTTCTATTCATTAAATTTCATGACTGGATGACCTTGACTGATCCAAAAGCTTCTTATGCCACACTTTCAGCCTACTTTTGAGTTTCTTCAATTGGTGACAAGATATGCAACTAGGGGAGCCCTGGAATTTCGTTCCTCATCAAGCTTGTTCGGCCACCTTAAAAAATTTCTTACTAAAATCATATCTCTTCAAATTTGAAGGTATGGGGACTCCCTATCTCTCTTGAAGGATCCAATAAATTGGGAGTAGGATCTCAGGTAGGCCTAGGAAGAGCAACCTGGATCAAATCCTGGAAATAAATCACCCTTACCACCACAAACCAAAAACCGGTCCAACTTACTAAGCGATGGATTATCTTGAAACTTTGACCAAGTATAATAAGCTCCTTTTAATGGGCTGTTGATCAAACTCCATCTATCAATTAAAAGTCATCATTTTCCCCATTCTAGATCCTCCCCCCACCCCCCCCCCCCTCTTTTTCATAAGAAAGACTTTTTTTTTATAGAAAGATCGAAAAGATTTATTCAAAAGAAAAGACAAACAAGAAACAAATGATCACTAAGACAGTGAAAGAACAGAAAAACAACAACCCCAACAAAAGAAAACCACAAAACGTTAGAAAAGGGAAAAGAGAACTGAAACAGACCAAGCTGAAGGGCCTAGAAGGCCAATACGAAGAGGCTAAAACCTCCCATCTTAAAATCCAACCCGATCGGGATCACAAAAGTCCACAGAAACGGACACCCAATTCCCATTAAGCTCATAAATTTGAATGCAAAGATGGCCACTAGAGGCACTGCTGCCCTAAAAAATGCCCTGGTTCCTCTCCTTCCATACCACCCTACAAATAGCCCCAAGAAGAAAACACCAAATGACATCTGCAGTGCCTCCCATCCCTGAGACCTACCAGCCAAATAAAAGGTTAGAGGCCAAGCTAGGGAAGACCCAATCAATATTATGATGAGAGAAAGAAAATCCATATATCCCTAACCCACTGACAGGGGAGGAAGAGGTGATCCACCAACTCCTCCCTAGAGCACAGGATGCATCTGTTGGCCAGATTCTAGCATTTACTTTTCAAATTGTTGAGAGTAAGAATTTTGTCCAAAGCCACATGCCAAATGAAGAAATTAACCTTGTAGGCCACCCGAGTCCAAATGTTCCTATACCGATGTCCATAGAATTAGCATAAGCCAACTTATCATTAAGTGAAGCCAACTCATCATTAAGTGATTTAGAGGAGAAACGACCATTCAAGTTCAGCCTCCAAATCTGCCTATCCAACTTCCCGGGTTCCAATCTACATCTTCTAACCTCCCCAACAGCCTCAGCCACTCCTCGCATTCCCAATCATTGAGGTTCTTACGAAGCATGTGACACTAAGCTCCACCCTCCTTATCCTCAAAGTTATCAACCACATGACTATGGGCATCCCAGGCAAGCAGAAAAATATTGGGGAAGTCCTCCATAAGAGTGGAGGAACCACACCACGGGTCCTCCCTAAAGAAAATGTCCACCCCCAACCCTATCTCAAAACAAATAAATTGCCTAAACTGAGACTTGTGTTGGATGATGGACTTCCACAACCCAATAACATGTGAGAGCTGCTACACTCCCCAGGGACCCACTCCAAAATGCTTCTGTACTTAGCCACAATAGCTGTCCTCCACAAACTCACGCTCCATCCCAAACTTCCAAAGCCACTTCCCCAACAAAGCTTGTGATGCAGGACAGTCTAGGAATGCTATAAACCTGTGGGTAATGGGCCCAAATGAAGTTCAAAGAATGACTAAAGTAAACCCAAGTGACTAGATTTATTAGGGTTTAACAAGTGGCCAAATCAGGAACCTCAAATCTGGACTGTACTTTGGATGAATGTAAACTAGGTCTAGGAATGTCAGAATTGGGAATTTTATATGGCAATAGATTTATGAGTGAGGAACAACCAAAAAATAATTTCAGATTAAATTGATTATTAGAAATTTATAAACTCTTCAAAACTCTGGTTTGCACTTGGAAATCCAATAAAACTTCAAATAAAGAGCTTGACATAATAGGGTAAACAACTCAGAATGTTTTACAAATTGGTAGACAAACAAATAAGAAAGTAGACAATAAACTCAGAAAATTTCAATTGATTTTGACTAGTATTGATGGTTCAACTTATAGGATTCTGATTGCTGTGAGAACTAGAGAATGTGAATGGGGTTAAAGGAAATTATAGAAGAGAAGGACAGTAACACGTGAACAGTGTAATAAATAAGAGAAGGAGTGTTAGTAGCACCGTCTACAAGAGATTTCACAACACCAACCGTAGGTTAAAGAAGAAGCACCAACTTCCACTTAAGGTTTCAATAACTTCTCATTATAAAATTCTCTCTTCAGTTCATTAGAGTGTAATATAGACTAAAATGCTTGGTAGCCAAGAATATACCTTAAAGAAATAGAAATTACTTTTAAAGAAATAGAAACTACCTCTTAAGCTAAACTTCTAAATCCTAACCTTCCAAAATCAGAAAGATTTTATTCTCCCACCTAACTATCCTATAGATCAAAAGACTTGCTCAAAATAGAAACTAAATAAAATTATTACTAATAAACCTAAACTCTAAATACCCTTGACTTAAAGCCTTGCTACAAAAAAGACCAAATGAAGTAAATTTCCTACTCTACCCTTACAAATTGTGACACTTAAATCATCCATGGTCACCCAACTTCTTCTTTTGATCCCATATGCTCCCGCATCAGCTTGGTTGTGGAGTTTGATCTTCCTAATTCCGAGACCCCGACAAACTAGAGGGCGATGGACAAACTTCCAATCGACCAGGTGGAACCTGCGGTGATTGCCCAAGTCATTGAAGTTCCTAAGGTGAGCCTTGATCTTGTTGGCCACCGACATTGGGATAGTAAGTATCGAAAGATAGTAGTTTGGGATAGTTGCAAGAGTACTCTTTATTAATGTGAGTTTGCCCCCTTTGGAAAGGACAAGGGCTTTCCAAGAATTAAGCTTTTTGGAGATACGATCCAATATGGGATTCCAAATAGCCTTAGATTTAAATCAAGCCCCCAAAGGAAGGCCAGGATAAGAGCTTTGCTAGGAGTCTATTTTACATCCCAAAAAAAGCAGCCAAAGAGGCAATATTCCCAGCTTTACCCACCTGAAAATTTTCACCTTTAGCCAAATTAGTCTCAAGACTGGAACTGCCTCAAAACATCTCAGGATGCATCTCAAGGCTAATTGAATTCAAGTCTCTCCCTGAACACCGCGGGAGATTCCATCTAGCCTTAATGTCATCTAACTCCCTCCAAAACCCTTGACCTCACACATCACATTAGGCCTGTAAATTCCAGTAAATACCCATTTTTCTTCTTTCCCCACTCTTCTATAGACAACTGACAAGGAGAAAGTCCCTTTCTTGAAATCAAGCACCTCCACCCTCCACCCTCTCCCTGTTCCACCCCACCCGAATACCACCCAAAGCCTTAAAGGATGAGATGTCTAACGACTCCAACCAAGCTGAAGGCTGCAAATCCCAAACCTCCCTAATGAGATTTTTCATTTATTTATCTGATTTTATTTTCCTGCATACAAAGAATATCTGATCTAAATTTTTGAGACCCTGGAAAGATGGAAAGTTTGATGGGTAATAACTGCATCTTCCCAGACTTGGATGTCCATGATATGGTTTTCCAGAGCATTTGATGATGTTTGATAAACATTCTTTAAATCAACCACTTTATTATAATGATGTGTTCTCTCCATGGTACAGATGATTGTTTTGACAAGTCCGCTCCACTTTTTTTTGCTTCCATATATTTTTCTTTTTTTCAATCTGTTCTGTTCTGCCAATAAAATTCTTTAATGGGTTGAGTCCCAGTTGTGAATGCTGTTAGTCTTTTCCTCTCTGCCTTAGCTGAGAGGTTGTGGATGGCTCCATCATAGACTAACTAATGGAGGGAACAATGAAGGGAAGATATCTTTTCCTTATTATGCATTTTATTGATTTTAGGCCTTCCCATGTCACACTTAGCCAATAAAAACGAAAGGTGGTTCAGACCATAATATTGTTGAGATTTTGATAAGATTTTCCCCCTTCTCCAAAGGTCACCGATTTATTATGTTTTAGGAACTTACCAACTGTGTACTGCTGTTGTTATTGTTGTTATTATTATTTTAATATTATTGTTATTGTTTCTTGATGGGTGAAGATTTTATTTAATAATAAAAGAAAGATTAGAGTGGCGTGCAATCTGCTTATACCTGTCACTTTTTTTTTAACGTCTTCATAATTTATTTGTAGGGGTAACTTTCTTTCAAGAAATTATTATTTTGATTAAATTTTTTGTTTGACTTTTAGTTCTAAGGCTGTCTTCGAACACCTTTGATCCAATTTATGTTTTGCTTGCAATGTAGCAGAAACATTGTCAACTAAGGGTTAGCCTCAATTTACTGGGACAATTCTTTAGGAGCTGCTCACCAAACTCTTGTGTCTTTTAACATTTTTACTTTATTTTTCTGCTTGTGACTTCGTGATGCACAACTTCTGAGTCTCTTCCCTTGTGCTTTTATCTGCAGCCTCCATTGTGGGAAATTTACCAACAACAATTGAAAGAGTGGGAATTGGCTATGAACAAAACCAACAACTATATCAATGGATACAAGGAGAGGGTGGTGATGATGGAGAAGCCCCCTATGTTTGCTTTCTGTTTGAGACCACGGGGATTGGATGTGCCCAACAAAGGTCCCAAACAAAGGTCACAGAGGAAGTTAATGGCTGGTGGGCACTACAATGCTTTCTCTAGAGATCAGGATGGTCTTCGAGTTTTTGGTAACTTTTTTTCTCCATGTTCCTATCTCTGCAAAAAACATAAAAATAATAATAAATAAAAAAATTCTTCCCATGTCAGTATATAATATAACCTACCTTTATTTATTTTGCCGTACCAGGAAGAAAATCAACTGGGTTTGCATTTGGAGAGGAGAGGGCTGTATTTACTGGTCAGAACCATGAATCTTCAGATGCTTCCCCATGGCTTCAGACGTCGACAAGGGTATTATCACCACGAGATGCACTTAGCACAGGGTATCTGTCAATGAGCAGTGATGGGTCTGAGAGGAATCAGCATCCGAAACTTCACAGGAAAAAGTCGAAGGTCGGGACATTTTTATTCCCCAGTGAATCACAAATGATGGCGACATCATACAATCAGAGAACGACCGATTCACAAATGATGGCAACATCATACAATCAGAGAATGGCTGGGAAGAGAAATGGGGCCTGCCGGTGGAATATGGGTTTGCCTGAGTGGCCTACCCAGAAGCAGCACCAATTAGAAGGGTACCAGCGGCACAAAGTTGAGCTGTTAGATAATTCGGATGTTGATGAATTCAGGTTGCGGGATGCATCGGGTGCGGCTCAGCATGCATCCAATATGGCTAAACTCAAGCGGGAAAAAGCTCAAAGATTGCTTTACAGGGCAGATCTTGCGATCCACAAGGCTGTGGTTGCCCTTATGACCGCTGAGGCGATAAAAGCGTCATCTGAAGACTCCACTGATGATGGGTAGAAGTTCAAACAGTCCAAGGTGATGTCGGCATGGAGTCTTCCAAGTCATTTGAGGCCTTAGTTGGCAGTCGGTGGTCAGAGGCAATTCATAGAGATTTGGCCTGAATCTTTCGCTTGAGGGAGCTGGCTATTTCTTTGGTATGGCCAGGGATAAAAAATGGGGGGCCGTTATTTTGTCATTTGCGATGGTTTTCAAGTGAACTTTTGACACGGTGACTGCATTAAGAGATGAAGGTGATCATCGAGACAGTTTGGTGCACATCTGACCGAGTTACTCATGGAAGCTATTTCCAAGGTAGTAGATATCTCTTACTAATGGGCGAGCTTGTTGCTTCTTCTGGAGGAGGAAAAGGGTGTGTAGAATTTTGGTTGCCAATCTTTGTACAGATTTTTTTTCCTTTTTTTTTTTGTTTAAATCTTTTTCATGTTTATTCTCAATCTAGTTACGTGTTTGCCAATGATGGAGCAATTGGCCCAAATAAATACGATACAACCTTTGGAATCACAAAAATATCCATTTCTCTTGGTACTTGGGGGAGCTCTAGTTGTCAATGGATGATGTTGGGTCATTTTCCTGAAACGGATCAACTTGTGTTCCATTTTTTTTTAAGCTTCAAAAATTCAGTCCTATAACTTGATGAGAGTTGTTAGGACCATTAGTCTTTTCTCATGTTTGTCCAATGGGTTTGCCAAAAATTCAAACGCCTGAACTACGTTTTAGGACATTGAGTTTGGGGCTTTTAGTTAGCGTGGAGGGAAAGTTATAGAGAACACTTAAAGGTTACTTTAAACAAAGAATTCATTAAAAAGAGAAATGCCCATAGAGAATGCTTTAAAACTGATTCATCACCCCTATCAAGGAATTTAAAATTTCTCCGATTCCAATCGTTCGGAATGTTCCATTTTTCTGTGAAACAATGTAACCAGTAAATCAATAGAACAAATGTGGCTTGGCAGAGTAACTCAATTTTGATACTCGCAGCAACCTCACATTTTCCATAAAAGAATTGAGAAAAAAAAAACCTAACTTTTAGCTCTTATTTGATTCTCATGCACTTGAAGAGGACCTCTGCGAATATCTTGTACATGTGACGCTTCAAGTACATCTTCTCCACCTTCCTCCTTCCTCTAAGTCCCATTTGCTCCCTCTCTGATGTGTTTTTCAGCAAAAATAGGAGATTTTGGGCAAGAACTGAAGATCCTGGATGCCCTATTGGATGGAGAAGACCTGTTACATTGTGATCTACAATCTCCCGTGTGCCACCAGCATCTGTTCCAAGCACCTGCAACAAGAAAGAATCAGTTGTCAAAGCTTGTTTTTGTCTATTTTTCCCCCAAGAAGAAAAGGTGGTCTGTTTAGGTACTTTGAATTATGGACACTATTGTTGTGTTCATGCAGTAATGAGTTTTAATCACCAAAAACATACTCATGCAGAATTTTATTATTTTTTGTTTTTTGTAGTTTAGGTGGTTCTGAATAGATCTTTCTATGGTGTTCTGCCATATTATTCTGACATGTTTCTCTTACAAAATACTTCTTAAGAGAACCATAAAGTCAGATGGCATTGGACTCGTGAACCTAGGAAAAAACAGTACATTCCTAGTTATATAACTTACCTATTATTATTAAGATGTTAGTTCCCATCATTTTTATACAATCATGCCTTATATCATTTATCAAGTTCTTTCATAAACTTGAAATATTTCTTGAGGCAGATACTTGTAATGTATGGCTGGAATCCATGGAAGATGAGATCACAATCTCTGAAGAGTTTCACATGTATCTTTCTGGGAACTTCTATGATATGGTGGTACACATATGGTTGAATGCAAGTAGGTCTACAAGATTGAGTAATGATATGGAGTGATTGAGGGTCAGAGGATGAGTTGTTTTGAAAGGATTTACAATGAGGATAGGGCATATTGACTGTATTGAAACTTTAGCATCACTAACAAATTACAAGATGTAATGACAAATCTTGGTAGTTAAATCATGTGACTTTTGAGGAAAGAACACCACTTACTACTGAATCTAGATGAACTTTGATTGATTGTCACAAATATTAAAGAGTTCAATGCCTGTGCATGCTCTAATCTGGTCCTGCTAAAGTTACTGACACACTTGAGAAGTGAAATGGTATTTACTGACAACAGAACTGTCCCCTTGAAGAAGTATGCAAAACCCTTGGGCTCTGCCATTCAGGTCAAGGGCATTTTCCTTTGTTAGCCATAGGGACTACCCAATTAAAAGGGCAGTCCCAGTGCGGGAGGCTCCCGCCCAACTACAATATAAAAATGATACAGTTGGCAGGATAATAATCTTTCATATTCATAACTACAAAATATATAGGCCCAAAATATAACAAAATATGGATTAAAGGACAAAGATCATTGTTAACACTATTATATCTAATATACATTTACTATAATCAATGGCTTTTTGTATAGATATCTGCTAAACTGATGAAATTCATGTGTGTTTGAGGACCCTGATTTGGTTCCAGGGCCAGAGTACCCTGCATTTATCCAAAGGAGGTGCATTGAGTCTGCCACTTGGAAGTGGGTTACAAATCACGTGCGAAAAAAGGCTTATGTGGAGAAAACATTAAGTGTGGACCAATAACCAAAAAGTACTGAGGTCTTCATGGAAAATTTGGAGTATAAAGTCCTTTAGAGAAAGGGAAGTTTGCAACAAACATTTATGTACTTTTCTTTAAGGAGTGCTTCACAATTTTTTTTGGGGGCTGTAGATATTTCTAGAAGTAGCTCTAATATGTGTCTTTTAATGTTGATATATGGATTCCCTAAAATTATCAAGCGGTTCCAGTAATTGGAAATAAAGGACTAAAATAAAATGGTTTGGTGAAGCCCAAGAAAGCCATGATAGCACCTATGATAAGGAGCACACTGTCACAGGTCAAAGGCACTGAAGGAGGGAAGATCAAAAGGACCTTGATCAAGGTGTTTCGATGATATCCAAGTGCATGCATTAAGGGAGATACAGCCATAGATAGGGTGGAGTACTAGAACATATTTGTTTAGTTGACTCCAAATAACTGGGGCAAGAATTGAATGAGTGATGATCAAGGTTCAAGGTTTCGGTTTCCATATAGGTTTTGGTCAGCCCGAAAACGGAAACATATCGAGATTTTGGTGGATATGTATTGGAAACCATGTAAAAAATACGGAAACGTTGGAAACTTTAGGGAAACATTGGATTTTTATTATGAAACTTCAGAATATGATACGATAAGCAATAATACACCTTTAGTAACCCTTACATATATAAAACAACCATCTATGATGGTTATAGAAACTGATAACCTTATGACGCATGCAACCGCCTATGAAAAATATGAAAACACTATGGAAATTTCGGAATTTTTAAATGAGTTTCTACACTCGTAAACATAATCTAAATATCATTAAATTCATCTAACATATGCTTTGAATTTAACATATTATAGCCCATGCACAACACTACATTGGAGTTGTATTTGAAGTAATTTTTGTTCAAATGACTAATTTTAAAATTTTTTATTGAAAATAAAAACTAAAAAATACAACAAAACAAAATAATACATATAATCATTGTGTTCTAACATGTTTACTATATATATATTTTTTAAAAATAACATTTTCCAGTATTTTTTAATTTTTAACTCTTTAAAAATAATTTTTTTGCCAAATATATCGAAATATATCAGAATGTAGAGCATGGGTAGTAATACTACAGACTAATCCATCTTCATTAGGTCTCATTTCTTGATTTTTTAACATTTTTTTTCTAATTTTTCAGAATTTTTTTTTTTCTGACTCCATGGAAGTGTAGATTAGGCATAGATATTTTAAATATAAAATATCTACACTAAAAAGAGATGTACTTTAGGACTTATTGAAGTTTTTGTCGAAATTGGGGTTTAGTCTTCGATCCTTAGATCCGAATCCAAATATTTGTTTTTGATGCAAATGGATTGGAATAAGGGCGAGTTTCAAAATTGCACCAATTATCGTGGGATCAAGCTTATGAGCCATACAATGAAATTATGGGAGAGAGTGATTGAACAT
>JAOXJP010000003.1:5418147-5453616 GCA_025762735.1 Platanus orientalis | reverse complement strand
GTGTGTAATCATGCTCAACATAGATTGAAATTTTCATAACAGTTCACATCGAAATTTTCATAAATTTTATAATATTTTGAAACATTCTAGTGAAATTTCCATTAATCCTCATGACGAAAAATCCATCAAAATCAAAATTTTGAACCTTGGATAGGTCTAGAGTTCAAACCTACATCTCTAACATTATTTATTTATTTTAATTCATGGGCCAGGCTTCGGGCCGGCCCAAGGCCCGATCAATTAATTAGGACCGGGTCCGGGCCTAAGTTTAATAAAAATTTACAGGCCCGAGCCTGGTCTATAATTATAGGGCCGGGCTTAGGCCTACCATGGCCCGGCCCATGCCCACCCCTAGCGTTCTGCATTTGTGTCGTACATGGTTGACATCCACTGTTCATGTTTTCAGAAAGTAATATTGCAAGAAAGAACAATCGTAAAAGTAAATTATCCATCCAAATATAAGTGTACATTTGAATAGAAGTCCACTTGTGTACAGGATGAATTTATGCATGCCTATAAGTGTACATTTGAATAATATGCACGAGATACGATGGCCCATCTCAAAACCTTCATTTCCTATAGGAATAACTTCTATTAAATTATGTAGCCAACAGATCGAATAACATTTTCTGATTCTTTAAAATACATGCAAAACAAAACCAAAAGATACCTGGCTAAATCCATCTGGCCACGTTATGGAAACAGCATAGTTTCCCATAGGCCGAATATCTTCGGGTTCCGTATCTTCAGGAACATCTGCATATTGCAGTTTCTGCTCCCCAGTCCATTCATCCTGTTTCAAGAAATCAGTCACGTGAGCTTAAGACGAATAAGTTGCACACAGATCCTAAGGGATATAATGCTTTGCATGAAAGAACAATGGTTAAAGTAAAAACTCAAAACCAAACAGCTGAAGATTTGTAAAGCCCTATATGATTATGGAACACAACCCTTTGATTGATTTCAGACATCAGGATTCAAAATTTTACAGTATATATAGTGACCCTTTTACAATATATGATAGCTAGCCTTTGTTAAGGCAACTTTCCTAGAACATTATAGTAGCTTTTTACCTCTAGATATAGTTCACAGTGGAAAAATGCCACTAACTTCAACAGTTTAGTGTCAAGATATTATAAGATTGTTAAGGCTTGATACCAGATGTGAAAATACATACTCCTTAGCCATCATGCAAACAAACACTAGAATCCTCAGATTGAAGAATAATGTTTGGTCAAGAATTAGGATATACTCTGTGCAGTATCTTGCACTTGGTACCACAGAAAAAGACCATGTATCCAGTATTCACAAAAACACCTTAACTGGATATTTCCATTTGTTATGCATATAGATCTCTCAAATTTATGCTAAAATTTTTGGATCAATTATTTATTTATATGTTCAGGCCTTCTTTCTAATTTTTACCCTTATTATTAATATTAACATTATTATTGTTACTATTCAACAATAGAATTTCACTTCTGTACCATCCACTACGAACTTGAACATTGGGATATGAAAAGTGCTCCTATACCAATATTTTAGTCCTTGACCATAAAAATATAAAATCTTCAACGCAATTTCACTAAGAAAATTCATATTTGAAGCCAAGATCTACATACAACACTTTGGGCAGAGCGATCATTCCGTCTCACAGTTGCAGGATGCAGGAGGAATTCTTCATCTGAATCTGGTACTTTCACCCTGATTGCTTTAATAGATTTATCGTATGTTACAGCTGTTGAGACTTGGAAAAAAAAAAAAAAGCAACAAGTTTTTATTATAATGAGGAGATCACAAATATTAAATGAAGTCCATAAATCCTCATACTCTTGATGACTGTAGTCCAGTCCGAAATAAATTATCCATCCAAATATATTAGCAGTTTGAATATCATATCAAGTAATATCAATATAATACTCCTATCTTAGACAAAGTTTCTCCCCAAAGCTGTTGGGATACCTTGTTGGCGAATTTTGGCACACTGTTGGACGACACAAACTCCAAGGTTCTGGAATGTCTTGGCAACTTCACCTTGAGGATCAGCAACCACTTCAGGCATTCCACTATCTCCAGAAGCAGACAGCTGCAAAGTCAAAAGTCATATCAAATTCAAAATCTGAATCAAGAAACAAGAAGCATATTTTAGTTGCCATGGGAGATGGGATACTGCATACTTGATTTACATTCTAATAGAATAAACTCTAAACCAGACATAAACAGATCAGAGTTAGACTAACAAAGCAAAAATACACAAATACTGGGGTTATGAAAAATATAAGAGGTTATGTTCAAAAACAAATAAAGGCGATGGTACAAGGAGAAGAACAACAACCAACTTACAGAATATTATCTAAAACACTATGCTAGATGAGATTTATACAAAAGATTTAAATAACTCCTTTGACATGAGAAGTGGCCAAGTGAAAGAAATCAAAAATTAATTGCTATTATAGGAGACTGTAAAGGCAGGAAGACTTAAGTGTCAGTTACAGAACAGAAATTTAAAAGAGAAGCTATTAAAAAGAAAAAGAAGAAATCTATAATAACCAAACTTATAGATTAGCTTGATAAGTAGATACTTGCGTTAAGACTTGTCTAACTGAATGGAATTGTTAAAAGGAATCCTGTGGCTTGCTTAACTAGGATAAGGATCCATAGAATACGTAAGGCCTGATATGATCCAATAAAGAAATGCATTTTAGCCATAAAAAGCATAAATTGCACTCAATAGGAAGAAAAAAAATACTACCAAACCAAAAAAAAACTAAATAGCAGTGATTTGCAATGCAAAAGAAATGTTTGATCCAAGGGTAGACACAATAATTATGAAGCATGTACCAGCAGTAAATATTTAGATGCAGTCACAAGAGGAAGAAAAACTTAGCATAGCACGCACAGTTGGTCTAATGGGAAGATCAAACAGATGAGGGATTCCAAACTGTTGGACAACCTGTATAGTGGATCATTAGAAGAAAAAAAAGCGGTTTTATTGATTTAAATTTACTTTCCAAAAAAATAAAATTCAAAAGCAAAAAGAGATATAGCTCATGATTTAGGTTTGGGTATCAGTTGTATGCCTGAGAGCCTGAACCTCTGCCAAACGGGTAGTAGCGTTTCCCATCAGCATCAAAGTGGCACATGTTCTCAACTACAGCAACACATGGCACCTGGAAAACCCCAAGCAGGAAAACAAACAAATATGCAAATATATTTATTAGAACATACTATCCAGATAAAAAATCTCTTTCGGTGATTGGAATTTTCTCATTCAATTCAAATAACATAGCATTTTTATTTATTTATTATGGGGAGTAGAAAACTTTGAATGGGAAACCTAAGTGGTCCTTTATTATATCCATGAGTTGCAGACCTTAAGCTTTGAAAACATGCGGACTCCTTTTGCTACATCAATGAACGCTAGCTTCTGAGGGGTGGTAACTATCACAGCAGCAGTTAATGGAACTACCTGGAAGTTGAATTTACCCAGGTCAAAATGTAGAAAGCATCATGAGGAAGAAACTTCTGGGCAGAAAATTTCCACAAGTCAATGGCATTATTTAGATGGGATTACATATTTAAAATTGCATTTAAACAAATGGAAAACATGTATTGAAACAATAAATAAATGAGAGAAATACCTAACCTACACATTGCTAAATCCAATAGGACTTGAAGCATTTAATTAGAATTTTTATGGGTACATCATTTGCGTTAGATTAGAAAATGAGGAAACGAGAAGCAATACCTGACATAAAGTTAGTTGAATGTCACCAGTTCCAGGAGGCATATCTATGACAAGATAATCTAGTTCTCCCCTGCATGGTTACAAGTAGGATCACAAAACTTAGTATTACTGTGTTGAAATTCAGAATATATATATATATATATAATGGTCTTTTAAAATTTGAATAAATCATGGAGCAAAATGAAATTTTAGATCTGTGGATACTAAGTTTTTTCCTTTAATATTATTATTATTATTATTATAAGTGTATAACATGGGAAATCTCAACAAAATTCTTTTCAAGTTAACCCAACCCTACAATCTTGATTCATTTGACATGGCACACTACATAATCAATAGACCAAAAGCATGCATGGCAAATTAACAACATATCTCATGGTGTCAAGAGTTTTTGTGAATTATTTGTTGGATAAACTTAAAACATTGAGCCATGCCAACTCAAGAACTAGAGATAAATGTCTCATACTTGGATATAAGGATGGATCAGCCATTTTTTCAGTACATCTTAAATTCCAGATTCATTCAATGAGATGCTGCTGCTTTTTAAATTTATCTATACTAATTTAGCTATAATGGGAACTATATGCAAGATCTCCCCAAAGCTAAGAGTTCTTGTAATTCCTGTGGCTAGACATTTTTCATGTTTAGGCTGAACAAAAGGTAGCAGTAGGGGTTCACTGAAATGAGTAACATTTATGATCAAAGAGATCAAATGTCAGATAGCTAATATTAAGCACTGAATCCTTAATTGAACTCCATACATGGTGAAGCAATGCAGAAAAAGAAAGTTAACTGGAAACTGGAAAATTTGAACATAAATCCTAGGAGTCCAGACCAAGGTGGTTGAAGGCACTGGCCTAGGTGGAAAGTCTAAAAGATCACGAATTTCTTATGAATGCTAGCTGATAGTGTGGTTGGTACTTGTCTGCTTGAAGGCCTCACACTCACCTGGTTATTAAGGGCTTGTCTAGGCAACCAGGTGCAAGCTTGAGACCCAGGGGTGAGAATGAAAACTCAATATTTTATTTTAATAAAACTTCAAGGTATTTACAACCCTCCTTCTAAGGAGAACCTTTTAGACTCCTTGAAAACTAATCCTTGCTCATAATTTAATCGGGCAATCAACAGTGCATGCAATTTGTCATTTTCTAGTACAGAAAGAAAAAGAAAAAAAGAATCAACAGTTTCTATACAAAGGTCATTTGGCGTTTGAAAATTAGTATTTGAAATACTAAGTTCCATATGCTAAAAACCCTGATGGATTGGTGTTTAAAACATAAATGTTATTAGGCTTTTAATCTCATGAAGAACTTTTAAGCAAATATAAAATGATTTATAAATCCATTCTGAATAAGGGCTGTCAATTGGGCCGGGCTGAGCTGGGCCAAGGTCTGCCCACACTCAGCCTGAAATGTTTTACCCGAGCCCGAACTCGGCCCGAATAAAACTTCAGGCCTAAAAGGTGGGCCCAAACTCAGCCCGTTTTAAAACAACGGGCTTCGGGCCAAGTTCAGGCTGCCCGAATAAAACTTTTTCCTTAATTTTTAGGTTCATTTTAGGTCCATAATTTCTCCTAAATGCATGCTATATGAGTTTTTTTGAACAGTTGACACTTGAACTATTTGATGATAGTAAATTTGTTAAAATATATGGATCCAAAAAGAATAAAGAATATATATATATATATATATATATATATAGACCTAATATCACAGCATATAAATCAAATTATTATTTGCTAACTAGTTCGGGCCAGGCCGGGCTGGGCCTTGGGCTGAAATTGAGCCTGCCCAAACTTGGCCCAAATAAAACTTCAGGCCTAAAAGTTGAACCCAAACTCAGCCCAGCCCGATTATTTTTCAGGCCAGACATGTCGGGCTTCAGGCCAGCCCGGCCCAATTGACAGCCTTAGTTCTTAATAAAGTTCCACATGATTAGTGTTTGATAAAATTAATTCAGATGTTGACTAATTCTTTTTTGATTTAGTATTATTAAGTTTAGCTAGCCATTTTGACAGCACAAACAGGAATCTTATACTGTGCTTTTTTTTTTTTTTCTTCTTTCTAATACAAATTGTGAAGCACATCATACCACTCAGTTGTAGTCAGTAGTTGGTTGATGACCCCTGAAACCATTGGACCTCGCATTATTGCACGACCTTGTCCAGCAAATCCAAAAGATACCAACTTGACGCTCAAGTATTCAGTTGGAATTATAGTTTTCTTCTCTGGGTTCTAAAGGAAGTGTCTTCAAGATCAATACTATGGCACTTCAAAACACTGAATTTGATGTCAACAAAGAGCATAGAATATTACCATTTCTAACAGCCGGTTTTCAGGGGATACCATTGTTGGTAAACTTGGCCCATAGACATCGGCATCAAAGATGCCAACTCTAGCACCCATACCAGCCAATGTATATGCAAGGTTTACGGCTACAGTTGATTTCCCCACACCTCCCTGCACAGCTTCAAAGTAGAGCAGTGACAATAACATTGAGAAGGAGATATTAATAATTAATCGATGTAACCAGGTAAAAAGGATTGTGTCATTTGAAAATATATGATCTGATTGAAATGTGTTAGACAACCTTGTGCAATCATTTTTGAGGTATCTGACACACTGATACTTGGAAAAACCAATATGTCAACAGGACCATAAATCATATTAGACATATGCCCTCTAACAGGTTGTAGATACTCTACCTTGCAACTTGAAACCGCCACGATATTTGAAATAGTCTGTAAACCAATTGGAAGTTGCCCTGCAAAAACAGGTCTTGCAGGTTGCGCTGACATTGTTACATTAACTTTTCTAACCCAAGGAAGCATTGCCACCACTTCGTTTGCCTTCTGCTCAAACTGCCAAGACATTAAATCATTTTTACACTTCATCAGACAAGATCATTGAGAGAAATGATATAGGAAAAATCTAAGAAGAAACCAGGGGTGTGGAGGTTCTATAAAGGTTCATCAATGGCAGTATAAGTCTGCAATATATCTAGTGAAAGAGCATCATGTCACTCAGACAAGGAAGAACAAATTAAAAAAAAAAGAAATGAGTACTTAGTCTTCCACAACTTTGCATGACGAGTGAATCTCAAGTGAAAACATAAATCAGATCTTGATCAAAACAATGGTGTTTGCATTTCATTTACCATGGCCTTGATTGGACATGCTGGTGTAGTGAGCTCCAACCTAAATGAAACCTGAAATACACAAACTTAGAACCTTTTTAGTAAGGAAAAAATCGTATGCATGTAAGCAGTGGAAAATCGGCACAATATATCCTTGTTACCTCTCCCAAGGCTTCATCGATATGCATATCTTTCACAAACCCACATGAGACAATGTCTGTCCCAAAGTCTGGATCAATGATCTGGGACAAAGCTTCCAATACATCTTTCTGGGCAGTGCCAATTGATGTCGTAGAAGCACTAGCTAAAAACAAAAGAAAAGATGAAAAATTATAGAAATAAAATGAACTAGAACAAAGAAAAAAAAAAGACGGGTACATGAATGTAATGGAGTGGGCACTGACAGTGGAGAACTAAATAACTTTCTAGCCAATATTACAATTCCACAAAACTCGATTCTTTAGGCTCTAGCCTAAACTAGTTAGCACCTTTTTCTTTTTAACACTAACAAGAAATTTTTATTATGAAGAAAAGCAGAGCATGTATGTACAAAGCCAAGGATTCAATTCTAACTCAATAATGGAACCCATATATAAAGATAAAATCCACAAATAGAATACTCAGGTAAAACTAGTAAACTACTGCATTTTTTCACAGGAGGAAGGCCAATCCTACACATGTTTGGGACTAGTGAAATGTCATACACCCAGGGAACCATGAGTGCAATCCTGTTTTATGGAAAATAAAGCGAAGAATATTAGGGATTTTTAGCATAATTTTGTATGCTTCTATGCATGCTATGTATGAAGGCTCATAGCACCTTGCTTATCGAACGGATGAAATCACTTGGGCTTCATTTAAAAACCATCTCTTTTTCTCTTCCGTTTTCCTTTTCATTCGATCATCATCTTCCTCCAGTCATCTTTTCGTGCCTCTACTTTTTTTCTGCATCTTTCCATCAGAACCATGGCCCGTGTTAAAAAGGTTGCATCTGCTCCCAATGAAGGTGAAGGCTCCTTCCAAGCTCCTTCTTAACATCCTAGTGCCTCCTCCTCTCAACAGATTGCCCCACTGGTAGCGATTACGAAGACCCCAGTTTTGGCTGCTCGTGACCTCTACGAGCAGAGCACAGAACAAGGTATCCTGTCATCTTCTATCTTCATTGTTATGCAAGAGTCAGGGTTTTATTTGGGTTCTGCCCCTACCCTGCTAGAGTTAGCGTTAGGCCCGGCATTCCTTAACGAAGCTCATCCTACCATGCCTGTTGTTTTCCGGATAATTCTGATGGAGCTACCCCTCTTTTCCAACTGGTGAAACCCATCAACTGGGGAGATTGGTCTAGGAAAATTAACATCGGGTCATGGTGCCAGGCCAACACGAATTGGATGAAGTGGGTCGATAGGATGCATGCTAACTATAGTATTGCTTCTAAATGGAACACTCGGTATCAAAGAGGGCATCTTAGCCTCTCAGAGCGAGATACCATTCAACCAGCCTCTAATGGCCGCCTTCCTCCTCTTCTAGTCCCCTGTGTCTACTGTCTTTCACTTTCCGGAGGGCCCTATAACAATTACCCTTGCCGATGTGTACCACTTTTTAAATCTTTCAATCGATGGGGAACTTCATTCCAGGGCATCATAATGGGATGAAGTTCTGCTATAGGTGCGTAGGGTATCGGCCCATGTCTTTGACATCCCTGAGCATACCTTATGCATTCTTGTCTTGTTTTTAGCCAAAAATACCCATATTGGTGAATCAGCCATCTCATCTTAACTCTTGATTGGTGTGCACCACACACTCCTTCATGTATTTCAGCCATGACTTGTAGTGCCTCCTTTGGCCCTACACACTTGAGCAACAAACCCTCTACTCTTCATTTGAACAGTTCATTCCGGCCGTCGAGTAGCACATATCCTCTTGCTTTCAACTTTAAGGCATTGCTCACACGCCTCCCTGGGTTCTTTAGATAATAAATGATTGGCGTTCGCCAAACATTTTGGCTTTCCTCGACATTCATGACCATATAAGTTTCTTTTTTTCCTATTATGGAGACGATTTGTTCCCTTCTATTTGGATTCTCTAATTTTTTACCTCCCAGGTTGTCTTGTATCCTGATGCAAATTGTGTTGCATCATTAGCTTCATCGTTCAATTCTTGGAGAATGTGATGTAGCCGAACATCATCAAATCCCTTTAACATACGACGTGCCAAGTCTACGTAAGGAATCAAAGATGGGCTCACGCACTTATATTCGCCCATCACTTAGCGGATTATCAACTGTGAGTCCCCATATACTTCAATCATTGAGGCTCTTAATTCCTTCAAATTTTCAAGTCCTCACAACAAGGCCTCATACTCGACCTAGTTATAGGAATATACTCCTTCAATTTTGAAGGCTAGATCGACAATTACCCCCAATAGGGATTGGATTACCAATCCTATCCTTGTTCCCTGTTTAGCTTTTGATCCATCGAAATAAAGCTTCCAGGAAGCTAGGTTCATTACGAGTTCTCTTAGTTCGCATTCTACTTGGTAGGGATGATCAGCTAGAAAGCCTGCCAAGGCTTACCCTTTGATAGCCTTCTGAGGCACACAGATTAGATCAAACTCTACAAGTGCTAAACTCCACTTTCCCATTCTTCTCCTAAGAATTGGTCTAGTTAGCATGTACTTAATCACATTAAACTATGCAATCACGTAGATGGTATAAGACAATAAATAATGTCTTAATTTTATGGCTATAAAATACAAAGTTAAACACATCTTCTCAACATATGAATAGTTACATTCAGCTTTTTGCAACACTCTTCTAAGATAGAAGATTGCTTGCCCGTGGCCATTTTCATTGTCTTGGGCCAGCAAGCTAGCTATGGAGTTTGCAATTGCCGAAATGTATAGGTTTAGTGGCCTTCCTTTCTTTGGTAGCGATAGTACTGATGGATTGCCAAGTAAGCTTTGATTTTTTCGAAGGCCTATTAATGCTCTTCGTTTCATGTGAATTCTTCATATGACTTTAATTGTAATACTGGTGAAAATGCTTTCGTCTTGCCTATCACATTAGAAATAAATCATCTTAGAAAATTAACTTGGCCAAGGAACTTTTGCAGTCTTTTCTTACTAAAAGGCGGCACAGCCTGCATAATAGCTTTGTCCTTGTTTTGGTCTACCTCAATGTCTCACTGGTGTATGAGGATTGAGGAACCCAAGGAAATTCCCAGCACTTACACCAAAAGCGCACTTTAAAGGATTCATTTTGAGTTAATGCTTGCGCATACAAATGAATCATCTTTCAAGGTCTTTGAGGTGGTTATCAAAGTTGTGGGATTTTATTACCACATCATCGATGTACACTTCCATGAATTTGCTTATCATATCATGAAATATCAAATTCATGGCTCGCTATTATGTGGCCCCAACATTTCTTAGTTCGAATGGCATGACCAACCATTCTAATGTCCCAATGTCACAAGGACATCGAAAGGCAGTTTTATACATGTCTTCTTCAGCTATGAAGATCTGGTTATAACCAGAATGACCATCCATGAAAGACAATATCCTATAACCAACAACCCCGTCAACCAGAAGGTCAATGACTGGCATGGGGTATTCGTCTTTTGGGTTGCAAACATTCAGATTTTTGAAGTCTATATAGATCCTCAGCTTACCATTCTTTTTCAGTACGAGTACCACATTAGACAACCATTCCACATACTTGGTGGGTCGAATGAACCCCACTGCTATCAGCCTTTCGACCTCCTCTTTGATTCTTAGGGTGACATCGTTTGTCATCCTTCTTGGGGGTTGCTGATAAGGGGAATATCCAAACTTGATTGACAGTCAATGTTCAACCACGCTTCTTTTAAGTCTCGGCATCTCTTTATATGTCCATGCGAAACAATCCCGGAAGCGATGAAATAGATTCACCATCTTCTCGAATTCTAGTGGCCAGAGGGAGCCATTTAAGTTATTTTTGTCTCGTTAGAAGTGCTCAAGTTGACCTTCAAGGGATCTTGTACTTCTGCCTTAAGATCATCCAACTTAGCAAGAGCAGTAGATAACTCTTTCATGCCAATTTCATTTTTGTTACCGATATGCTAATCGGTAGCACATTTAGCAAAGAACATGCATACTTTTTTCTCTATCAGATAGTCTGACAGTCTTTTCATGACAATGTGAATGGCCTATCCTTTTATGTCTAGCTCATTTGTCATGGTCATCAAGCAGACTTAGGTTAGCTAGTTCTCGGCATATTTATCCAAGGCCTTCAAACGGGAAGGATTCCTCATTCACGATAGTGGCCCTTTCGGGATTGTCTTCTCCATCTCAACCCAGCAATTTCACAGTTCCAAAGCAATCCTCATAGAATTGGGCTTCGAGATGGTTATCACAAATCATGAACAGTTTATCATCTGCATAAACCACCTCGACATTATTTTGGTCATTCCATAACAAAAGCAACTAATATAAGGAAGATTGATGAGGACATGGGAGCTAGGTGGGGAACACACTTGGCCATGGTGGGGTCTAAACAAGGAGGTGAGCAAGGAAGGACATGGAAGAAGCAATGGAGCAAGTAATGGAGCCTTTGATAGAGCTTTGATAGACTTTATTTTAGTTTTATAGATGTGTTTTAGAGTTTATAATAGTTAGGGACTTGGGTGAAATTTTAATTTTGTTATTGGGGTTTTTTAGGAAGTATGTAATAAGCCTTCACTCGGCTTGGTCAACCAAATCAGTAAGGGAGACAATTTTCCTTGTTTTATTTTATTTTATTTTGGTTTCTAATTTTTGTAAGGAGAGGAGGGGGAACCCTATTACTCGTGGGTTATAAAGAGAGGTTTGTCTCTCTCTTGTTGGGGCTAATGAATACAATGAAATAAAACTAAAAAAAAAAATTGGCTGCTGCCTTGCCTCCTACGAATGAGTTCTCTCTTCTTCCTCTTTGGTGCCAAGAAGGAAGCTCTTGGTTGGTGATTTCCAAGAGTGGAGGTTGGTGATTTCCTCTCAGGTACTTTATCTATCTTATCTTCCTCTCCCTCTTCTTCCCTCTTCAGTTTTCTGGTTTCTTGTTTCTCTTTTGATTACCACAGTCCCTAAACCTCAATACAACTCATCTCTCTTCTCTTCCCAAACTCACTAACCACTTTAGAGTCTCCCCCACATCATCTTTTTCATCTACAACATCATCCCCAATACCCTAACACCTGCTGCCCATGAAATCCCAGAAATCTTTATTAGAAAATCTATTCAAGAAAGCCAAGAAACCTACCCAGAATTTTTCCAACTAGTTTCTTGATTGAATCTTGTTGTTTACACATAAGTTTAGATCACCTAAACCAGGCGGCAGGTATAGGATCTCATTCCTAGCTATTTTGATTGGTCAAAACCCAAAACCCACTCTTTCAACCCCATTCGACTACTCATATTAACCCAGAAAATTCCAAAACCCATCACAAGTCCACTGTTTTGGCTGTACAGGGATTTTTCAGCCAGCATATAGGTATGACTTCGTATTTTCCATATATATATATACCTTACACCCTACAGCACCTTTAGTCATCAACCAAGTGTTTTGGGCTGTCAAAACCCAAAATCTATCGGTTACTTCTGCCCAGGTTTTCCAGCCTTATTTTTTAAGGATCGTTAATCCATATTCATAGCTATCTGTGTTCATATGTTTATGATTCATAAGGAGTTTTACTTGCTTGAGAATTGGTACAAGTCAGGTGGTTTATGCATTTAAATTTTCTGAAGTGGCATTTTGGGGCTTTCTAAGTGTTTGACCAATTGTCTAAGAGGGTTTTGACACTTGTACTGCATCACAGATGGGACACACTAGTTCAAGTAGATCCAATCTCTTCCAAGCAGTGCATTATAGGCCGACTAAGTACTGACTATGAAAAAGACAGTAATTACTACCCTACTTCCTACCCTAAGTTCGATTAGGAGGACGTCTTTTGTCTTGGTGGCATTTCCGGAGAAACCACAAACTGCCACGTCCGTAGGGATTAAGTCTTGCTCATTTTTCAAGAGCTTCCCCAACATCAAACAAGGGAGAATGTTAACCGCAGCCCCATTGTCTATGAGGACTCAATTGACTAGTTTCTCTTTCATTAATGCCTTAAGATATAAAGGCTTCAAGTGTTGGGACATCTTTTTAGACGGTTTTTCAAAAGTTAATTTACCGGATATTTGTTCATTTGTCTTTTGTTCTAGCTGCTCGAGCTCTTCTTCTTCATCTAACTTGACTGCCGCTGCACTTTCCTCCTTTGATGTTGGGACTCCTTCCTCCAATGGCTAGCCTTGTCCCTCTAGGGCCTTAAATTTGAGTGACAAGGTCAGGATTATATTGCAATTCATCATCTGAGCTGGAAAATGAGCCGAACTGAATGAACGTGTCTTGTCCTTCAGAGATTTTGGGGGTTGATGTCAAAGCCGCCTTATTTGAAATGGATTTAGAGGCCATCAGCGATTCTATAAGGAGTCTATCATCGTCCTTACATTCCTCCAAGTTGATGTCTTTGTCATCAACGGGGAATCCATGTTTCTTTAGTCACACAAGATCCTCTGCTTGCTAATCTACTCCCCCATTGATTGTTGGCTCGGCTTCATCATTAAGAAATTCACCTTCAAACTTCTCCACTACCATTTAAGTCGCCTTACTTTTGCCTTGCTTCCTAGGCTTCCCCTTTTCCTGACATATCAACAATGGAACCACCTTGGGATACTTGATTATCTCCTCTTAGTGAGGACTAAATCGTGTGATGCTGCATTTCGTTCCCCATTACCTCAGTAGTCCCTGAAGCATTCACCCATTGTTTTAGCTAGGGTTGTGGACTGCCCGTGCTCCTCTGGGCTGCATGTCGAGGTCTACTTACCATTGCCATCACCTAGTTTGTGTCGAAGCACCTATTTCCTCAGCCATCTCCTTTTTTTAGTGTGAGTCATATTTGGGAAGTTTGGATTGCATCCGTACTTGAAAACCGTCCTTAAGTGTGGTTTCTAATTAAGGGACACTAAAGTCATCCACCTCTCTAGTTCGACCCGTGGAGGTTTGACCATCTTAAGGACACAGCCAGGGCACGTTCTGACGTGTTGCTACGGGATCCAAGGTTTATGCACATACTCCCCCACATGCCTAGCCCATTTGTTGGATCTTAAATTGACATGTGGTCTTTTATGATTTATTTTTTGCTCCTCTTCGTGCTGGGGTTGGCTTATGCCATGCGGGGGAGATTAGAATGGCCCTGGTGTGCTTGAGGCATTCCCACAGCACTAGCCTTGCCGACACTGCTTCCTTTCTTATGGGTGAGGCTTGTTTGGTGCAGCCCAAGGTTTACTACCCTCAGCTTCTCGTTTGGCATTAACTAAAGCTACCCATGCTGCCAATGTCTGCCTACAATCGTGGCATAACAATTTTAGGCCAGACTCATCCTCATAGTAGTGTGTAAGAAAATCATGCATCATTTTGGGCGATCCTTTTTCAAGCATTTTCCCTTCATTTGGTTCAATATGCCATGCCTGGCTGCCTTCTACTGACTCGCTTGGCTGCATGGTTTGACCCAAGAGTCTAGTGCTCGGCTTTAACACTTTCAGTTTCCTGTCAATCATGTTTCTTTCGCAATTAGTATCATTCTTCTTATAAAGTAAATCGCCTATCATGGTGGTCAAGCATATCGAAGCCATATCAACATCTACTAGCTTCAGGAAGGGATTAGTATCAACTTCTATAGCTTCTGTGTCGTTCGGAAACCTTAACAGTTTTTTTATCTATCCTATCTTGGACAACATTTCTAAACACAACACACTTATTAGTCAAGTGTGTGTAAGAAATATGTCATTTGCAATAGTTTATTCCTTGGATCTTATTGAGGGAAGGGATTTTGTGCTTGCCAATTAATTTAATCCGTTGATCCTCAAGCAGCATGTCAAATATTTGGTCCGCACGACTCAGATCGAACAAGTAACTTCGAATGGGCGATGCGGGTCTATTTAACTCTTAGGTATGGATGCTTTTCTTTACTAGGGCATCACAGACGAAGGGCTTCTACCCAACAAATTCAGCCAAATCAACCTTGTAGTTAGGATCCTGAAAGTAGACTCCCCATGAGACGTGCCTTCAATGGCTTTCATCTTTGAGAATATTCTCGTATCAAGTAGCTCTCCCAGATAGTTCGAAGAGATCAAAAAAGGTCATGCCTTCAAACTTCTTCAGAAGTTCGTAGTTTAAACTATCCTGGGCTAGTTTTATGAATTTGATCTCAGATAACCCGCTTCGGCATCAAGACTTGGTCTATTTGAATCTCATGATGAACTGCTCAGCTGTCTCGCCAAACTGTTGTTTCAATTGGACTAGATCAGCCATTGAGATGCCTAAGTCAGCCTTAGCGAAATGTGTTTGAAACTTTTCCCCATTTGTCTACCCAACTAAAAATGGACTTCGGTAAGAGACTGAGAGGTTAGTATACCACGAAAAGGCTTACCCTGTCAGGGAATTAGGGAAAAACCTAAGTTTGTAGAACTTGTGGTTTGACAATTCGCCACATTGTGTGATGAAGCGATTGATATGTTTCATCGTTGTCTTACTATCCTCACCTGAGAAGGTCGAGAAATCTGAGATTTTATATCCTCTAGGGAACTCATAATCCCGGTTAATCTGTTCCGGGTATGGTTTTCGATATACCGGCTTAATTATCCTCCTAAAACCTGGCCCCAGTCATTGTTCGAGCATGTCGACAACGTGCTCTCGAGGCAGGAGGTTAGGGGGCATACATTAGATAACTATACTGTTGGCCTAGCACTTGAAATGGTTGTTGGTAAGGGTTATACTGAGGGGGTCTGTAGGACCTATATTCGTACCCATTTTCGCTTGGCCCATTCTAACCGTACTCGAAATGGTTTGGAGGGTATGGCTCGTAGTCTTGCCCATTTGTCTACTTTCTCAGCACAAAAAGAGGGTTGTGGTATAGCCGATTAGGGTTTGATCGATGATCATGTGGGGTTTCCCAAGGAAACGGGGTTCCGTTAATCCTAGTCGATCCCTATTGGTTTCCCATCAAATCGTTTAAGACTGGACCTCGAGAAGGATAATGTCCACCTACAGGATTGTCAACCGAATTTTGGCGATGTTCGTGTGGCTCTGTGACCCCAGGGTTTTCTCCTGGTTGGGTTTCAGGATATCCCATGGGTGGAATTTGCCCCTCAAATCGGTTTGATGGGCCGGGTGTCATATTCGTAATGGTCTCGCCTACCGCTACTCGAGTACGTGTTTCCTGCATTGTCTCAGCCATTGGTTGGAGGGCTACAAGCAAACACTCTGGCCAATCGGTCAAACAAACTCTGGAAACCCCACTCGATCTTCTTAGTGAGAGCATCCAACTTGGCGTTCATCACCTTGACCACACCTTCTAAGACTGTATCAGGCTCTTTAGCACCGGTCTCCCCAGTAGGAGGCTCCATGTTTCTATCCCTTCTTGTTAACATAACCTCCCATTGTGGTCATCAATCTCTGTGTTGGTAATTTTTCTACTTTTCTGGTCGAACTAGTTCAAACCAGTGTGACTCGACAAATGTGGGTTCGGTCATTGCCTCACTTAAGAGGTCTTTGGCATTAAATGAGAAAAAACAATAAGAATGTATGAAAAATAATATTACAATTGCAATTAATAACAAATACAATGATTTCGTACAGTTACCATTCTTGTTTGTCGTTTACGCTTCCCTGATATAACGAAACTCGATTGACAATTGGAGAGTTTAGATTGAATCGAATTCAGAGTGATTGTACTAACAAATAATGTTACTCCTAATTTACTCTATGCCTACTCCTAGATAAACAAAAAAACTGTTGAATTATGATTATGTGTCTTTTCTTCGTCATCTCTGCCATTTATATAGCCTTTGATTCGGTTACTCAACGGCCTAAGATGATCTCAAGTTCGTGGCCACGTCAACAAACATGTTGTATCAAGTCCCTCACTGACTGTCAACGCATGTAATCCATTATGATCCGTTCCCTCTTTTTCCGGTTCTGTCAGTTACCTTTTATGTCGTGGGGCACACATTGATCGCTTATAATATACGACTCTCTTCATCTTCCCGTGCCATGTCATTCCTCTTTTTCGAAGAACCCTTAGCCACGCATCTTCTAAGTAGTGGCCAAATTCAAAATGTAGGTTAAACAATGAGCAGTTACAAAATCGAGCAGGAAGATGAATGACTTTTTGAAAATTAAAGTCACAATTCTAGAACTTAGACACCACACCAAGAATACTTGCTCTAATACCAATTTGATGCAGGCCGAGACCTACAAGGGGATGGTTAAATCTGGAGGATTCAACCAAGGGAAGGGGGATAGTCTTGCGATGACACTCAAAGTGTCCAAGCCACTTACAAGTGGTTAGTTAAACCCAAAGGATTCAACCAAGGGAGGTGGATAGTTTTGGGATTTCACTCAACCAAGGGTAGTGGATGCCACTCAACGCTACTAATCCCAGATGTCACTCAACGTGACCAAGACTTATTCTTGATTGACAAATGACAGGAAGAATCACTCAACTCCAAAGCAAGACACGCTTGCAAACAATTTTCTAAATCAAAATCACTTTATCATCCTTTCATTTATCATTGATATTTATAAGCAAATACAAAACTTAACTAGTAAGAAATACAATAAATGCTCGACAACTTCCAACACAACTACAACTTACTAGGTAACTAAACACGATTACCAAATATGGATAAGTAGGTTGTAACCATAACCAACAATACATAATAAATAACTTCGACTAAGCACAAATGAAAATAATAAGACACTAGGACACATAACAATGACACACGTCATCCACTTGGTTGCCACATAAGTTGATGCTATGCTCCTACATTATTCTCCCTTGCTTGAGAAAAACTTAACCTCGAGTTTTGGTTATGTTCATCCATGCAATCATTCATATACATCGAAATTTTATTTTAACACTATCTCGCCCAAAATATCCATCAAGTCTGCCACCATATAACTCTTCAATGACAATCTTAGTGAACCTTTGGATATGCATAGTTGATTTCCCTTAAAGAGATAGTCATTGGTCATTAAGTAATTTTTACTCTTTTCATCATTCAAATCTTGTAATATCTTAGAAAATAAAAGATATACAACATAATATTCTAGTAAGAGATCAAACCAATGATATTACAAGAACGAGTAGTCAACAAGCTATGCTTTCGATTCAATGCATCAACTACCTTGTTAAATGAACAAGCCTTATGTTGTAGAACAAAATAAAACTTCTCTAAATAAAATACCCCGCCTGCATGTCTAGAATTCAACTTTTTTTGTGCCTTGAGAAACTGCAAAGATTTACGGTCATAATAGAGAGCAAACTCCACACCAATGAGATAATACTCCCAATGTCACAAAACTTGTCATAAGTCGAGTATTTCAACTTCGCACCACTAAACTTCTTACTACAATAAGCAATTAGCTTTCTTTCTTACATAAGGACAGCACCTATACTCACATTAGATGCATCACACTCCACTTGGAATGGCTTAGAAAAATCTGGTAGTATTAGCATCGAAGCTTCAACAAGTTTATAATCAATTGTTGAAGGTTTTTTTCAGTTTCACTAGTCCATTGAAACTCTTTCTTCTTTAAAACATTCAGCATTAAGCAATAATGGTGTTGAATTTTTAATGAACCACCGGTAAAATGAAGTTAGGCCATGAAAACTTCTTACATCGGTTAGGCTTTTAAGAATAGGCCAATCAAGAAGAACCTTCACTTTCTCATCATCCATTTGCACGACATCTACACTAACAATATAGCCTAAAAATACAACTCGATCAGTCATAAAAGAGCATTTCTTAAGGTTGATACTTGATATACAGTTAGTTGTCTTTGAGCACTTTGAACACATTAGCCAAATGCTATAGGTGCTGAATTTTATCATTGTTGTAGATCAAGATATCATCAAAATACACCACAACATACTTCCCCATAAACTTCTTCAAGACTTGAATCATAAGCCTTGTGAAAGTATTAGGGCATTGGACAACCCAAATGGCATAACAGACCATTCATAGAGGCCACCTTTGGTTTTAAAAGTTGTCTTCCACTCATCACCTTCTTTAATTCTAATTTGGTGATAACCACTTTCTAGATCAATTTTAAAGAAGACCTTACCACCAGCCAACTCATCAAGCATATCATTAAGACGAAGAATGGAAAAACCTATACTTCATAGTAATCTTATTTACAGCTCTTACTATCAATGCACATCCTCCATATTCCATCATTTTTTGAGTTAATAGTGTTGGAACACAAGGACTAAAAGAATCCCTAATCAATCCCTTTTTCACTAAATCCTTAAGTTGTCTTTACAATTCAGCATGTTCACTAAGAGACATTCTATAATGAGGAATAGCACCTGAAATAAAGTCAATCTGATGTTGAATGTCACAAAGTGGAGGGAAACCAATTGGAAGTTCGTCTAGAGCAAAGCCTTTAATTTGTCCGGCAAGCTTGAAACTTCAAACGGAGTCTCCTTAGAAACTTCTTCATTCTTTCCCACAACAATCAAGACAAATGCTATCACATTTTCTTTGTAGGATTGTTAGAACTCCTTATATGATAATAAGCTGATTTGACTACTTGAATGCACATTGGTGGGAACATCTTTTAATGGATTTAGCACATACTTTACTTATTCTTCTTTCCATCATGTTGAACATGTCTATCGAATTGCCAAGGCCTGCCAAGGAATAAAAGACAAGCATCCATGAGAAGAACATCAAAGTAGACCTCATTTTCAAACTTGCCAATGGATAAATTCACTCGGCATCTATGTTTCACCATAATCTCTTATCCCTTCTTAAACCAAAACACCTTGTAGGGTTATGAATGGCATTTACAAAAAAGCTTCAACATGTCAATCATTATCTTGAACACCAAATTCTCACAACTTCCAAAATCAATCAACAAATCACTTTTCTTTCCATGAGAAACGCAATACATTCTGAAAATATTATGTTTCAACCATTGATCATCTTCTTGGATAGTCAAGACAAACCGGATTACAAGACTTTCAACATCACAATGTTTTCCTTCCAAATCTCCTTCTGGTTTTTCATCATAAGCTCCTTCTCTTCCACTTCCTACTCCTTAAATTCAACAAAATAACATTATGCATCAAAGATTGGAGGCTTGTTCAAATCCACAAAGTTCTCAGCCATACATGTTGATAAGAAAACCACTCACTACTTTGGTCATTGTTATTCACATTGTATTTTCTTTCATAGGAAGAAGAATAAATTGAAAGCACTTGCGGAATCCTTTGCAAAAGTTCTTTCATCATTTGATGAAGTATTGGATTTCCTTAACTCGGCAAGTTTTCTTGAACATCAGCACTTTCTATGTTGCTTCGATGTCATGGATCCATCTTCAATAAAGACAACAAAATCTCGAAACTTGTTGGAAGATTGACCTATGCACAATAAATTGTCAATATCTACCTCTAGAAAACTTAAAATCACGAACCACTTTTTGTTTGGAAACTTGGAAACTATACAAACAGATCTTTCTAATGGTATATGGTTTGCCTGTGAAAAGGCACGAACAAGTACAAAATCAAACAGGAAGATGAATGACTTTCTAGAAATTGAAAAATCACAATGGTAGAACTTGGACACCACAACTGGAAAACTTGCCCTAATACCAATTTTATGTAGGTCGAGACCAGCAATAAGGTGGTTAAATCCAAAGGATTCAACCAAGGGAAGGAGGATAGTCCTAGGATGCCACTCGACCGAAGGTAGGGGGTGCAACTCAACGCTCTTAATCGCAGATGTTATTCAATGTGACCAAGCCACATGCTTGATTGACAGGAGAAATGACTCAACTCCAAAGCAAGAGACACTTGCAATAAATTTATGAATCAAAATCACTTTCTCTATCATTTTTTTCATTTCTTATTGATATTTACAGGCAATTACAAAACTTGACCAGCAAGATTTACAATAAATGTTTGACAACTTCCAACACAATTACTTAACTAGAAAGCAGATGCACATGCAACTTACTAAATAAAACATGGCTTACTAGGTAACTGAACATGACTACCAAAATACGAATAACTAGCCTGCTACCACTACTAACAACACGACAAATAACTTTCACTAAGCACAAATAACAATAAAAGACACTAGGAGTCTTGGACACATAAACTAAAGACACATGGAATCCACTTGGTTGCCACATAAGCTAGCACATGTTCCTGCATCAAGATCTGTTGTTTCTTCTTTTTTCTTAGCTCAAGCAAGATTAGGATTCAATGAGATCCTAGTCTCAATGCAAAGAGGGATATAGCGATGGTGGTAGATGCTGCAGACTTGTTTGGATTGAGCCTTGGTGTGGAAACTTACTAAGTGGAAACTTTCAAAATACAGAGAAACTCCAAAAGTAAAAATGGCCTACTGTGGAAAAGAAAAAGAAAAAAAAACAGTTCTTCACATAACGTGATGTCATGACTAAGATCACTTCCACTGAGATTAAGTAAGCAACAAAGGTACACACCAAACACAGAGGGCATTTAGGTTTCTTTCCCCTGCTCACGCGAGTAGGTTTAGCTTTCCTCTTCCTCAAGCAGGAAGAAGTTTACATAAACACTTCATCCAGAATTCAGAATCAGGGGGAGAAGGGCATCTGTTGCATATTTGAATTTCATTGTAATTGATACTTTAGAATCATCAATAAGAAACCCATAACTACATGCAACTACAGACGTTCAACTGCATTTGGCGCAGAATTAATCACTTCATCTGTCTTAATAATCAGCAACAGAATGACCACACTTTTAAATGAACTAACTTATAGTCTATTAAACAAGAAACCCAAAAGATAAAGCCAACCCATCCATCAAATCCTCAACAGGGAGATAAATTGAGTCGTTTAAGTGCTAATCCACACCGCTCATCAATAAGAACAGTAGTAGACTTAACGACCCATGTTTAGATGTATTCCACAGATTCTCAAACTGGGTTTGTAATTAAGTAGAACGGATTATCTGGGTTTTTATTGTAATCAGAAATCACCTTCAACAGAAGCAGCTCTAGTGGTAACTGGGCTCGAAATGGACCGCTTATGCAATACCCATGTAAAATTTCCATTTCTTTGAGACGCACCGGAATAATTAACGGTGGAAGGATGAAAAGATTTCTTTGGTGAGGGAAATTCTACAGATTGAGAAAAACGGCAAAAAATGAGTAAAGAAAGGTATGGAATCTAAGATTTAAAGATAGCAGAGTAGGAAAAATACCTCCATATAATAGTGACTTTGAGTTGGGAAAGGAGTGATTGGTAGAACATGGACCCTGAAGAAGTTGCATTGGAAAGAGAGAGAGAGAGAGAGAGAGCAGAAATGGAAGGTGAGAGGGAGAGTTTTTGACCTCAAACTTCAATCACTCGTCAGGCTTCAGACAGCCATTCAAAATCCAAATATAAATAGTTTATTAGGGAAATTTTAAATCCACGGAGACTGTTTGATGATCCAGGAAAGATGCCCTCTCAAGGGGCATTTATGTCATCACAGTTCAAAGTACAAGGATTGTCATTTGTCCCCGCAACGATTTGGCAACCTAAGGTGAGAATGACATTAGGGGCTGACACATCAGCACAAAAAAGTGAAAAGCATCCCAAAAAGTGTAAATCACTCTTTCCGTGCTGATGTGCTGACCCCTAATGACATTCTCACCTTAGTCAGACCTTAAGTGGTCTCACCAAATCCAAGGCATGTTCGTCCATGTTTAAGGATCATGTTACATTATCCTATAATTATAAATTATCTATTTATATTTGTTAGAGCTGTTTACATCCCCTATCGTATGCTAGATAGGGTGCTTGCCAATTTTGATAGCATGACTAATCCGTAAATTAGGGTTTTCTAATGGGCATTAGAAAGTATGAAAACAAAATAGGAAAATTTGGGGAAAAGGGTTTAGGGGTGTTTTTGAAAACCTGTCAATTTTTTTAGGGCAGACGTTCTGTCCAGGTATTGTCGTCCAGGATACCATGGGGCTTCACATGGAATAAAATGGGTGGGACTTAGAAATTTTAATGAAGTCCTGCCCAGTTTATTCCATTTGAAGCCTCATGGTGTCCTAGACACCATCCTCGACGGCAAATCCTAGACAGAACATCTTTTCCATTTATAATCAGGTGGTTCATATACAATGATATGTTCTCTTGCTATTCCCAATCAAATTTTGATGATATAAAGAACCGGATGGATGTTTTTAGGTCCAACTGTCCAGTTGGGTCCGGTACTCATAACCATGGCTAAAACTTCCACCAAACCTGTGGAATTTAAATTCTCATGAGGTGGGGGGAGTCCAAATCCTTTGCAGTAACTTAAAATGCATTAACGTGAAAATGTATTAAAAAGTGATACATACACAAAATTTAAAATTCTAACAAAATTATGTGAGAGTTTTAATTTTGAGTATATTTTTGCACTGTAGAAATCTATTACACATTAATGTAGTTTACTTACTGGAGAGGATCTTGGCTCGAAATGGGGGAATTACCTCCCTTTGAAGTCAAAATCACCAACCAAAGTCATATCTATTATAAATTATTGTTTGCCCATCTTAAAGTCACAAGAGTTTTAACTATGAAGATCCGAACGTCCCTAAAATTCTAAAATTTTCATTCATGAGAGTTTAAACTCCGCAGATCCAAACACATCCTAAACGTAGAGAAATTTTCATTAAGTTACTAATGATTATTGGTTGGAAATTTGTATACCAAGATGATCGTATGTATAGGTGACCAAAGGAGGAAATATTTTGGAAAAATCACAAACAGTTGGTAAAAGCAATTCTTCAGCAAAGTATACGAATATGATGAAGGGGAAGCTGAAACATTGGACATAATCAAGTGTATTATGAAGAACTCATTGATAAACTTGTGATCGCACGGGCATCTGATTTAGTTTCATTCATATTCAAGAAAATTTTATTTAAAAAAGCTGAAGTGGCATAAGGGCAAGTGAAAGAGGGAAACATGGAGAGAAATGGAGTGGGAGAGGGAAATGTAAAGGGACAGAGAATTCTGAAGAGAGGGAGAAAATTTGGGGAATATATAAGTAATTTTCATGAATATTTATAAGATTATAAATCAAATAGAAACGGAAACCTAGGCGTTTGAGCATAGAAAAGAAAATTTAAGAGAGTGGGAGAGAAAGTAGAAGGGAAATATAGAGAAACACTAGTTAATTTCTCACACACACAAAATAGAGAGAAATTCATAGGGATTGTCCACGTTGGCAACCCAATACTTTAGCAAACACAGAATTTGGCAACAACACTAATGAATCTTTGATCTTCCTTCAAATGGACAAAGGGACTCTTAATCCTCTTTTAGATGGGCCTCTTGTAAAAATGTGGCACTGGGTCTAACTGTATTACACATAAATGTGATTTGGTCAATGGCAACATGATTAGGGATGTACACTAGGCCATGCCACTCAGCCTGAAAAAACCCGAACCAAACTTGGGCTGACCATGGCTTGGCTTGAGACCCAAGGCTCAATATTTTATAGATTAGATACATAAGATTTCTTGTTTAATTTTAGCTTTTAATAAATTGATGATGGGCTTTGAAGACTTGAAGTGGCATGAGGCCCAGCTCACAACCCATAAAATTAAGTTAGGCCATGTTCAGGCCTTATTGTCACAGTCATGCTTGTCTAGCACTGTTTGCATGGCCCATGGTTTGTGACATGGGTGTGTCACTGGGTAGTTTTGTGCTTAGGATGGTCTTGTATGGTCTTTCTTTTAAGTCTAATGGCATTTTTGTACATAAAGGCTCTAGTGGCAATCTTCTAAATAGTCAATATGATTTTTTAGGGGGGTTGATGTTTCTTTTTGATTTATAAGAAATAGTCTTAAAAACATATATGTAGGGAAATATCAGGTCTTAAGGAGTATAGTCCTCAAGACCTGTCTCTAAACCGAGTGGGCTTGTCATTGTTACATACTGTGCCTGGTGATCCCCTTTGGGTAGCCATAGATTGTAACTGTTTCCTAGCATCAATACAATTTGCTTGCTTTAATTGTCCATTGATGCTTGTCGGTGTATTTTGTGGCTTTCAACTGTGGTATTGCTTGTGGCTTGACATTGGCGTCGTTGTTTGCCATTGTCATTGGTATAGCATGTTGCTCTTTTTCGTTTTGCTTTGGAATTGCTTATGGAACCATTTAGACTGACTTGTGGGTCGTTTGACATAGACGAGTGCCACACGGTAGCTTGCAAATAGTCAACTAAGATAGTTGGTATAAGAGCCAAGACTGTCTTGATTGAGCAGCAGTATGGCACAAGCAATGCACACTAACAAGGAGTGTATAGAAGGGCTGGAAGCCCATGCCACTCATGTGGATGATGTGGTTGCTCACTTGACTAAGCAGATGGAGGCCCTAGAAGAATGGACAGCATAGTTGGTTGGCTTGGTAGAAGTGTTTGATGAGGACATGTGAGGCACCATGGAGGCCCTTCTTTTCCAAATTGAGGACATTAGCAATCGGGTAAATTTGTTGGCAAGAGCCTTGGCTCAGATGGCGGTAGTGTCGATTTGCCTAACTGAGTGTACATGCCAGAGCCAAGAACTTATGGTAGCGCTAGAGACATGAAATACCTCGAAAATTTCATGTTTGACATGGAAGAGTGTTGCAGGCTGTAAAACTCGACTCATAAGGGACCAAGGTCTTGGTGGAAACCACGTATCTTTCGGGAGACACAAAACTATGTTGGCGCACTTGTTACAATGGCATTCAGAATGGACATTATACCATTGACACATGGGAGGACATTAAGAGAAATCTCAAGAACCAATTCTTCACCAAGAATGTGGAATACATTGCTCAATGGAATCTATGCCTGTTGCAACACATTGACATTGTGTTAGAATACACGAAGCAATTCTCCACACTGATGTTGGATATCAAGGACATGTCAAGGGCTTAAAGCCATGGGCATAAGTGGAGCTACAACACCAACGAGTATAAGATCTGGCCTTAGCATTGACCACGACAAAGTGTTTGAATGAATACTCCATGGGTGTCCCTAACAAGAAGAAAACTAATGGCCACAATGGTGACAAGTCCATGAAAGTTAACAACAAGGGTAAGGGTATCAGTAGTAGGAAGTTCCGACCAAGTAGAGACTATGTCAAAGGGCTCAACATCGTTAAATGCCGTGAAGGGGCAAGTTATTGACAAGAAGTCCCCATCAAGGAGGCTCATGTTTGTTGACCATCTTATTTTGATTCTTTAAAAAACTTTAATTTTTTATTAATTTTCATAAAAAAAATTCATATCATAAACAAACATTCTCCCATGATCACTATATGAAATCCTATTATTTAATCAAGGAAGATTAAGAATAATGCCTCAATGGCTAAACCGAACACAAAATGATGATTCGACCCGGTCTCTAAAGCATCCACATCTGCTCTAAAATTCTATGTGCTTCTCCCAACTTCAAAAAAGTTACATGATCCATTCTAAATGTGGGTACCTCTATTTATAGAGTATTTGAGAAGCTAGAGTAATTCTAGGGGGTGTGAGATCCTTACGAGGTTCTTATCTTTATCTTTAGACTGTGGGGTCCAGTATTCTTAATTAAGTCAAACTGCATTAAAGACACTTTATATTTTGTTAATTATAAACTAGCACAACACTAATTACAATGATTCATATTACATATTGCAATTAAACTTCCAAAGATAAGAAAATAACAATGAGGCCCTTCCTTACAAATATATCATAAGTATGTCATTCCATTACACAATATTCCTTGAATACCTTCAGGATGATAAAATAATCATTGTCTAACCCCCATGGTCAGTAGAACATTATCATTAGGAATTTAATGAATCAATTGGAAATTTAAAAACATTTATTTGATAAAATTATTTTTAAAATAAAATATATTTATTATAATATAATTTTAAAAAAATTTAACAAACACTTTATCAAGAATCACTGACACTAGATTTTTATGTCCAATTAAATCACATATTTTTTAAACTGAATATTCTCCCATTTAAGGGCAATGGATTCCTCGTTGGGAATTTACATCTTCTCAAGTATTATGTAAGCTATCCAAACTACCCATGATATAGCCTCCAATTATGTATCATTGGTTGGTAGCTCAAAATAACTAACATAATAACTTAGAGAAATACAAACCCCTTAGGTTTAAAAACAAGTCTGTAAATATGAATAACACTTATCCTGACAGTGATGATTTACTAAGTGTATTCATAATAGATTTCTTTAATGCATTTATATAATGCACTCACATGCAAACTTAGAGTCTCACTCCAGTGATTGAGATTACATCACTCTATTATATGGTAGCTCTACATGTAGCAACCTTATAAGTGATGTGTCTAGCATCACCTATAGCTGTAAAGTTTCAAGTCTACAATAACTGAATTATCAAATCTCTCCACACATTTTAATGTGTCTAACATCCTACTATGTTACCTGAGGACCACCTATCTCATCTCATAAGATCAAATAATTACTTATAGTAAGAAACAAATACATGTGATGATAGAATAAATAGTTATTATTAAATAACTAATTAATTAATTATGCCTATATTTTATGTGAATGGCTTTGTCAGGACACATATTTCTAATAGACCTTAAGTAAATGGGAGAGCCACCCAAACCATGATTAGCACAGGAGCCACCCAAAACTTCATCACTGAGTTTGAGGTGAAGTGACTAAGCTTGCAATTAGAGAAAAACTCATGCTGCATCAAAGCAATAAATCTAGTTGTACGACCTGTTCATGGCATTACCAAGTCCATCTCAGTAGAGATGGGCACATGGATAGGGAAGACCAATTTGAAGGCCATTCCAATGAAAGAATTTCAAGTGATTTTGGGGATTGAGTTTCTCCAAGACAACAAGATTTTGCTAATGCCTTACCTAGAGTCACTACACATGTTTGGTGAAACTCTAGGCATGATCCTTGCCATCTCTAGGAAGGATAGTGGCAAGATGATATCAACTTTACAGCTCAAGGAGTTAAGAAAGGGGGAAATGATATATTTGGCAGTGGTTAAATTGAAGGCCAAAGAGCCAGCCCAAGACCCTATGCCTAAGGAAGTGTGAAAGGTTTTAAGACAGTTTGAGGACATGAAGTTCCAAGAAGTACCAAAATTCTTTCCCCTATGAAGGGCCATTGACCATGAAATTGCTTTGATCTTAGGGGAAAACCACCGACCAATGCCTTAGAATGGATACTCCACAATTAGTAAAGCTGCAGAAACAATTTGATGGGTTTCTAGAAGCAAGCTTCATGCGACCTTCTAAGGGACCTTAAGGGGCACCGATGCCCTTTCAGAAGAAGCATGATGGAAGCTTGAGTGTGTTGACTATTAAGCCTGAAACAAAGAGACAGTGTGGAACAATTATCATATTCTCTTGATTAAAGACTGTTCAACCAGCTTGGAGGGGTCAAGTACTTCTTAAATTTGGACCTAAGGTTGAGGTATTATAAGGTTTGCATCACGGAAGGTGATGAGCCAAAGACCACATGTATCATGTGAGATATGGTGTGTTTGAGTTCCTTGTTATACCCTTCAGGCTGACCAATGCCCCAACAACGTTCTGTACATTGATGAATGAGATTTTATATTACTACCTCAATTAGTTTGTTGTGGTATACTTGGACAATATTGTAGTCTATAGTGCCACCTTTGAGGAGCATGTTGAGCACCTCCATACTATTTTCAGTCTTTTGAGAAAGAACCACTTATGTGTAAAGAAAAATAAATGCTCATTTTCCCAAGAGTGCATCGGGTTCCTAGGCCATGTAGTTAGCAAGGGATAAGTGAAGATATATATGGAGAAGGCTAGTGTCACCCAAGAGTGGAAGCCACAAACCAATGTTAGTGAGCTGTGTTTGTTCCTAGGTCTAGCCAATTATTATCGTCAATTCATTGTAAGGTACTTGAGCAAGGATACACTGTTGAAAATTTTGCTAAAAAGGGATTGGTCATGGGTTTGGTTGACGGACTACCACCAAGAATTTAAAGGATTGAAGCTTGATGTGGCCACTAACTTGGTGTTAACGCTTACTGATTTATCTAACCCATTTGAGGTGCAAAACGATGCCTCTGATTTTTCCCTTAGGGGTGCACTGATGCAAGACAACCACCATATTGCTTTGAGAGTTGGAAGTTTAATGAGACTGAAAAATGCTACATAATTTAAGAGAAAGAGCTCTTGGTTGTTGTGTATTGCCTTCGAGTATGGAATCACTATTTGCTTGGTTCAAGATTTTTTGTGAAGACAAACAACACAACCGTGTCCCATTGCATGACTCAAAAGAATTTAACCTTCAAATAGGCTTGTAAGTATGAGTTTCCATTAGAAGTTGACTTGGCCTTGAAGTACAAGCTAAGATGAACCAACAATGTTATTGATGCCTTAAGCCACAAAGTGGAGCTCCCCAACACCTAGGCAAGAAAGACCCCAACCAAGTGCTTCACAGCCAAAGAGCATTCTACTTGACTGAGTTTGGGAAGGTCTCAAGACTAATCCCCATGCCAAGGTGTTGTGGCCTATAGTCGAGATTGGTAAGATTCGATGCTTCTAGATCATGGACGGGCTTTTTTACACAAAGGGGATCCAACTATATATTCCATGCTCAAGGGTCTTGAGGCGAGAACTCATGAGGGAGTGCCATGACATTCTTTAGGCCGAACATGAGGGTTGATACCACCCCTTCGCATTGCTAGAGCAGGGATATTACTGGCCACATATGCTAGATGACTTGATGGAATATATTAAGACATGTCTCATTTGCCAACCTGATAAGATTGAGTAGGATAAACCCCTTAGATTAATCAATCCATTTCCTATTCCATAAAGGTTGTGAGAATGTGTCCATGATTTTATCTTGCCGCTGCCAAAGGTGGGGGAGTATGGGTTTATTCTTGTTGTGGTTGTTCGTTTCTCCAAATATGCCACCTTCATCCCGGTTCCAACACATTTCTTAGTGGAAGAGGCTACTTAGTTGTTTGTGAAGTATATTGTGATGTATTGGGGAGTGCCCCTTAACATTGTTAGTGACTGAGACCCAAGATTTATTGGGTAGTTTTGGATTAAGTTGTTTAAGCTTCTCAAGACACAAGTGAACTTCTCGACAAGTGGACATCCTTAAACCAATGGCCAGACTAAGAGTTTTAATTCTTTACTTGAAGTATATTTTCGTCACTATATAAGTGCCAACTAAATGGACTCAGTGAATATGTTGGATGTTGCTCAGCTTTGTTTCAACTTGTAGTAAAGCTCTTCAACCAATAAGTGTAACATCTCGTATATCATAGAAACTTGAATACATAATAATTTGGATATAGATGACCAAAAAGGATCAAAAGATGAAGAAAAACACAAAACAAGGGAATTCAGACTGATCCAAATAGTCTATGGTGTGCACAATGTGCACCAGCAATATCTTAAATCAATCTGAGAAACACTCGGACCGATCCAAGTCGGACCAATCCAAGAAACACCAGACTGATCCAATAAATCTCTGGAAAGCAGAGACAGAAACAGAAATATCTTAGACTGATCTGAGAGACACCCAAACCGATCCGAGTCGGACCTATCCGAACATATCAGACCAATTTGATATGGGCACAATTGAAGAAAAAAAAAGGAACTCATGAAAATTTCACAAATTTTCACTTCTAGAAGTGTGTGGAACCCATATGTGACAACCCAAAATCCTAGTTTTATATCATTTAGACCTAAAAACATAAGTTTAGAACAAATAAAAGGAAAGGAGAGGAGAAGAGATTGAAATGAGAAGAAAACACCTAAGTTAGCAAGGTAAGCCATGGAAGTTCTCACTAGAGATCTACATTAGTTTTAGCATTTTCCTTTAATTTTGCATTAGATTTTACTGATTTTGGTGTTTTACACCATCCTTAATGCAGAAGAAGAGTGTTTGGAGGATTTATTGAGGGGAAAACTCAAGGGAAATGAGGTTCTACAAAAAGGCTTATAGATTCAAAGAAGAAATAGCTTGTGTAAGTGGTTATACAAAATATATCCTTATTTTTACTCTTAGGTTCTTAGATATATGCTTTATAAGTCATTGTTTTAAAGTTTTATGGTTTAAGCTCCATGGATTTCAATATATATAACATGAAAATGGTTTTAATTCACTTGTATATGGTTTATCTTGATGCAATCTCATAGATCTTTGGTTATCCATGAAATTTACAAATGGATTTTGTTTTTTTCCATGATAGGACTCTAAAATCTCTATTTCTAAACTTTAGATTTATATCTACTTAAAGGCTTGTGATTGTGAGAACATCTTGATTTATCCATGTTTCCCTATGTAATTTGCAAACTAATGTCTATGGATATTCGTATAAGATTTAATGCATTTGACCATCATGTTTCATTTTATAATTGTATTTGGATAGAAAATGCTTCCGAATTCTATAGTTCCCTATGTGCTCCTTAGATGGGTCAAGCATCTTGTGTTTCCATGAATTTGATATGTCATATGTTTTATAGGCATTGGAAAATTATTTCCTAACTTTAGTTCATGGAATTCTATAACCATGCATTTGGATTAGGAAAGCTTATGGATTTCAACCTAATGTTTGTTTTGAATTGTGATACGATACAAATATGTGTATGTGTATAAGCCCTTCTCTTGGGGATTGTTCAATGATTAGCTATATGTATATAATCCATCTTCTTGGAGATCATTCAATGATTAGGCCATCCTCTTAGGGATTATTCAATTATTAGTTATATGTATGTAAGTCATTCTATTGGGGATTATACAATAATGTGGCCCTACTCTTGAGAATTTTACAATGACTCGGCCTTCCTCTTGGGGATTGTTCAATGATTCAGTTCTTCCCTTGGGGCATAATACAATGGAGTGAGCTTATGTATATGTTTTGAAAAGAAAGATGTTTGTGAACCGATTATGCTTTGTTTTGATAAGTGATCTATATACTTTATTTTGAAGTGCACTCCGAATGTATTGTGATTTAAATCCGTATCTACATTGCTTTGAAATTGTACTTATGACTATACTTCCATTTGCATATGATCATTTATTGGTAAACCATTTTGTACCAATGCATGCATGTCTACATGTCTTTTTGACCGTTCATGTGATCATGCTTCATTTAACCCTATCCCTATTTCTATGTATATTTTGTATACCTACTTGCTAATCTATCAATCTCACCCAGTTGACACCAGTTTTTAGATTGTGGATTAGTAGATTTGCATCTTGTGGGTCAAGATGGGATTGGTGGAAGAGAGTTTGAGTGCTCATCTATCTTAGTTGATCTAATTGTTAGAAAGTTAACAATGTTTGGTCCTTGAGAACATATGTGTTGAGAAGTTTTATTTGTTGGAGTTAACATTTTAAGGAATTGTAATGATTTATTTTGATTGGGATTCTCATGCTTAGATTTCCCATTTATGGATGTGGATGGTGAGGTTTTAGATTGAGTAGTCTATTGATAAATGTTTAATATTTCCGCTACATTATGGAGATTGTATGTTAGTACTTTATATTCTGCTGCAAAGATGAATGTAAACAAATGATTTGTATTATTTCGATGCAAAATGTTACATGTTCATAAGAAATAAAAAGGAGAAAAAAGAAAGTAAGAAATCAATGGTCACACTCCGAATTCAAAGTAATCACAACGTGAGGTCTGGGTTTGGGGCATGTCATCAAGTGTCATGATCTGAGTTTGGGTCATGATACAATCATTGAATTCAGGTTGTGACAATAAGAGCCCTTTTGAACTTGTGACCAAATAGTAGTCACTCATGCATCATCAGGTTGTGACTATTTACCAAGGGAGTAACCCCAAAACTTACCATTTCACATAGGATTAGTAATGTAATGCATAAGTCGCCCGAACTTATTTGGATAAAATCTCAAGGTGAACGAAGAAATGAGCCAATCAAAAGCAGGAGCCAGAGAAGGTGAAAGGAGGCTTGGTACTCATGAAATTAAGGGTTGCTAACCTAAAGTACTTGTGCCGCTTTCATGAAGGATTAGTTCATTGGTACGAGGGGCTATTTTACATAATTTTTCAAGTAAGAAAGGTCTCTTACAAAATCCAAATCCCTGCCTAGTTCAAAAAGCTATATCTAGTCTTCCATGCCAACTGGCTCAAGCCATATTATGCTAACAAGGAAGATCTCTCAAGAACCACCCCACATGGCCTACAACTCATGTTTCCACTACTCATTCCAGTGAAGTCAAGCATATTGTAGCTAAATACCATTCGCAAGCCTTTCTTGGCAAGCCAAAACAGATGGAGTAGTTCGTAAAGTAAAAAGGTTTGTCTGATGCCGAAGCCAACTAGGAACCCGTCAGTACCTTGCTTGCCTTCACCAACTGGATTGAAACATACTTTCAAAGAAGTCAACAAGGGTGCCAACCTAATCGATGGGGAGAATATCATAGCCATGCTTGTCTAGCACTGTTTGCATGACTGATGGCCGGTGACATGGGTGTGTCATTGGGTAGTTTTGTGCTTAGGATGGCTTTGCTTGTAAGCCTATTGGCATTTATGTAAATAATAGGGTCTAGTGACAATCCTGTAAGTAGTCAATATGATTTTCTAGGAGGGTTGATATTTCCTTTTGGTTTATAGGAAAAAGTAGTAAAAGAATATGTAGGGGAGTGGCAGGTCTCAAGAAGTGTAGCCCTTGAGCCCTGCTTCTACATCGAGTAGGGTCATTGTTACACACTGTGCCTGATGATCCCCCCTTTGGGTAGCCATAGGTTGTAATCATTGCCTAGCATTAGTACAATTTGCTTACTTTCATTGTCCTTCATTGCTTGTTGGTGTGATTTTGTGGCTATTAGTTGTGGCATTGCTTATGGCTAGTGTGACTTAAAGTTGGTTTTGTTGCTTGTCATTGTGCCTATCATGTTACTCTCTTTTAATTTGTTTTCCATTGCTCGTGACACTAGTTAGGCTGATTCATTGGCCGTTGACACAGACAGGTGCTACACAGAAGCTTGCAAATAGTTGGCCGTGACATTATGGCCTGAGTTTTTCTAGACCTAGGCCTGGCCCGAGCCTGTAATATACAACCATGGACTTTTTCCTTTTCTCCCATTTTCTCCGCTACCAAACTCAGCTTAAGTTGGTCTTAAGTTTCTCATCTTTCTATTTGTTTCACAAACCCAACTGAAAATCTTGTTACTATGCATCCAAAGACCTAGATCCTACTTATTTTCATAGGGTTTTCCTTCCATCCAAAGACCCATATCCAAAACTATACTGCAGCATCAAACATCAACCATGTATTTTTTTTTTTTTTTCTTCTGTTGGGTGGAACTGGAGCCCAACAAAGGCAAACTGCTACATCAACCACGTAGTCTTTCCCTCCTTGGCAAATCTTGGTTTTCCAGGAAAACACTAAAATAAATTCAAAAAATAAAATATAAAAAAATGCAAATATAGATCAACCACCAACATCAAGCTATCTACGAATAACAGTCACCAATAATAAACGGATTCTGATTTCTCCGTGATTGAAACAATGCCACTACTGAATGTCAATAGAAAAGTATGGGAAACAATAGAGAGCCTTCTACAGAAGCTGAAGAATCTTCCTGTACAGAGGCTCCCAGTGAATAACAATTAAAAACCATCACAGGATTGATCTACAGTTTGGACAGACTTGTTACCCAAAGAAAATCAATCACTTCCAAAGATGATCATGAAATGCCTGTAAATGACAAACAATCCGAGTATGACAAAGCTACATAGCAACGCATTCTTCAGTTGTGCCGGTAATTCAGTGCCACAGCTTACTACAAAAACCGTTCCGTGGTCTTTTGCTAGATATGATATCCAGAAAGGAGTCAACCAATTGCCCTGCCAAGCTGCTTGGGTCATCAATCAAAGTGCGGATAAAGGTGTTCACCACCCTACGCTCCTGCTGAGTTGATCTCAAGCTAAACCATGTTAGGAATTTCATCCTGAATTCATGTTCAATATGACCCCCACATTCCAGCCATCGGACAATCTTCACACAGTACTCAAAGCTTTCATCCAAGCAATCAGCCCCACCAGAGAATTGGAGTGGTGACCCATTAATCAGAGTGCTATGCCAGCCACACGTCTCTTCATTTGCACTTGGTGTCCGTTTCCTGCACAACTCTGTCCGGGACTCTACAGCAGGCACTTCTCTGACCGGCCTAACCGCCCAGGTCTGAGAATCTCCACTCCCATTCGATCTCACTTCACCATTCTTCTCTGTCCTATGAGAAACAACATCATCCTCGGCCTCAACAACCTGTTCCGAAGTGTATCCAATATCTTCATCTCTGGAGGACTCTAAAGGTGGAGTTAGCTCAGCATTGAGATCAGGCACTGTAGCAACATTTAAATCAAGCTCACGTGAAACACGTGGTGGTTGGTCTTCTTTGATAGTTTCAGGTTTTATTGCACTGTCCCTGCAACAGCATTCTTCCACATCAGCACTGCACAACCCATC
>JAOXJP010000003.1:5399136-5418047 GCA_025762735.1 Platanus orientalis | reverse complement strand
ACACATGATGTGTTTTTGAATTTGATGTCTTTTATTGACCACCTACTTTTTCAACTGAACACTTTTTTGGACCCTTTCATCCCCCAAAACAACACGTCTTTATAATTCACCATATACACTATAGAGGCATTCTTATCACATAATATTCACTTCGTTTATTATTTAGTAGATGTTGAGTTCAAATCATAACCTCATCCTTCATGTTTTGTGAAATTCATGGGCCAGCCTAAGCTTGGCACAAGGCCTAATGAAACCCACAGGGTTGGGTTTGGGCCTACATATTAAAAAACATTCTCGGCCCGAACCCGATGCCTAATATAGTGGGCCAAGACTAGGCCTACCATGGCCCAGCCCATGCCCACCCCTAGTTATAATATGGTATTATAATTTATTATTATTGTTTTATCATAGTTTATTGCTATAACAAAATAAATAGTTATTATTATAAAGCAATAATATTATACTAGATTTATTGTATTGTAAAGATTATATCATGTCATCATCATTATGTTAGAAGCACAATTAATTAGCTTACCTCTTCCATATTTATTCTCAAAATCCATAACGGAAAATTTTTTCTCTGATTATTATCCATCTCATTTTTCTACAATAATCAAACAAAAAAATATGTTTCCACTTCACTTTCTTTACTTATCTCTCACCTTCCGCAACCAAACACAACCTACACTGGTCTGATTTTCTTATCTTCTCGACCATATCCTTTTAATTTCCCCTTCTTTTATTTGGTCTCCCTTTTTGCTGGTCACAAAAGATCCAAAACTACACTAGAGTTCCAGGATCCATTAGCTGAAATCAAACATCAAACCATGCATTCTATCAATCAGAAGGGGACAGTATAAACTGCAACAGTGTTGCAACAACCATGTCTCCTGTCTAACAAATCTCGGTTTCTCAAGGAAACACTAGAAATTACAGATTATACTAAAAGATACAACTATAGATCAAACACCAACCATCAAGCTATCTAGTATAACAGAGACCAATAATAACTGGATCTGATTTCTACATGATTGAAACAATTCCACTGCTTCAAAAATGTCAATAGAAAAGCGTGGGAACATACAAAAGCAAAATATTCATGTTCAAGGCCTCCCCCAGAGAATAACAATAAAAAAAAAAAAACCATCTCCACAGGATGCATAGCTAGGCAGCCTTGTCCCCAATTAAAAATGAATCACCTCTAAGATGATCTCAAAACACCTGTAAATAATAATAACAATGAGAGTACACCAATGCCAAATAGCAAAACCCATTCTTCAGGCCCTTGATTCAGTGCCACAGCTTACTACAAAAACCATTCCTGGGTCTCTTGCTGGATATGATATCCAAAAATGAGTCAACCAACTGTGAGGCCAAGCTGCTTGGATCATCAAGCAGAGTCTGTATATAGGTGTTCACCACCCTACGCTCTTGCTCAGTTGATCTGAAGCTAAACCACGTTAGGAATTTCATCCTGAATTCATGTTCAATGTGACCTCCACATTCCAGCCACCGGATGATCTTCACGCAGTACTCATAGCTTTCATCCAAGCGATTAGCCCCATTAGAGAATCGGATTGGTGACCCATTAATCAGAGTACTATCACAGTCGTGTGCCTCTTCATTTGCACTTGGTGTCCGTTTCCTACACAACTCTGTTCGGGACTCTACAGCAGGCACTTCTCTGACAGGCCTAACTTCCCAGGTCTGAGAATCACTGCTCCCATTTGATCTTGCTCGACCATTCTTCTCTGTTCCATGAGAGAAAACATCGTCCTCAGCCTCAATAGCCCGTTCTGAAGTGCAACCAATATCATCATCTCTGGAGGACTCTAACAGTGGAGTTAGCTCAGCATTCAGATCAGGCACAGAGGCAACATTTAGATCAAGCTCACGTGAAACACATGGCGGTTGGTCTTCTTCAATAGTTTCAGGTTTTATTACACTGCTCCTGCCACAGCAATCCTCCACATCAGCACTGCAAAACCCATCAAAGCAACCTTGTTCTTGTGCCCAAGCGAGACGCAGGATCTTTCCAAGGTCTCGGACCTTGAAACCGCAAGATGCAACAGGCATTGTGATCCTCGGCTCCCTCTGGGCACAAGAACTTCCCTCAACGTGAGAGTTCTCATTCTTGTGTTCCATGGCTACTGCAGAATCAGAATTCTTGTGTATTATCTCCACACTCTTCGTAAAGCACTTAGCCTCAGAGTGACCAAAATCACCAGTCCCAGTATATGAGATTATCCGAAAGGTGTACTCAGTGCAAGGCTGGAGGTTTGATATCAGAACTCTTCTCTGAGCTCTTGGAAAGACACAAATAGGTTCTTTTGAGTATGACTCTTCTCTGCTCTTGCAATACCAGAGCTTGTAGCCCTTAATAGTATCGGAGGATGCAGAAAACAGTTCTTTCAATACAATAACAAGAGACGAAGATGTCACTTCTTCAAATTGGAACCTGCAAGCAGCAGGAAGTGAATCCTCTGCAATGGAAATGAAAAAACAGGTTTAATTTTTGCAGTGAGATATTTTTGAATCATTGGATGGTAATAAGGGTAAGCTTCTATAGAATCTCACCTCTGTGGTGTGGGTTTGCAACAGAAATGGTGCTCAGACGTGCATCAGCCTTGTCAATTGCAAGAGAGCAGAGTTTCTGCACATCTCCAGCAACTGACATCCTGCTGACGATGCCCCGTGCCATCTTGGCTGAAACTCCACTCACTGGACCGACCTCTTTTTCGAGTGCAGCCTTAGCATCTCCTACTGTTTCATGCAGTTCTTTAAACTTAGAAGTTCCATCCAGGAGCCTGTAACTCAAGGATATCCTATGGCAGAGAACATCTACACGACGAGCATCTTTGGCTATCAACAACTGCTTCTTCCAACATCTGTAGAAAATTCTCAAGGTACAGCGTTAAAATCAAACCACAGGAGACTGACAATCTATTGTATGTATGTTGAATTTATATGCCACTCATTTTTTATCATTTACTTGTTATGTTATTATTTCTTGTGTGAAACAAATTATGAGTCAGACAGCACTTTCCATGCTTCCCATTCACCTTTTCAATTCACTAAAGAAAGAAGAAAGCAAAGTCTAGTGCACATAAACAAGGATCACTTTGGTGTTGATTATTAACAACTTATTTCAACATTATCTGCAGTCTTCCAATGATGGAACTGAGAAAAAGTTACTCACCCAAGTATCCCAGAGACTTTGCCACAAGAAGCACAACAAAAACTCCCATCTAACTGCATCAGTTGCCCAAGATTGACAACCCCAGCCTTTTGCCGTTGGAGTGCACACTCGATGTGGCAAGAGGACCCACAGGAATCCTCACCAGATTCAGATGTGCAGACCAGCCAAAGGCTAGGGTCCTTGTTGTCATCAAACAGATGACAGATGCAGCAAGAGCACCTCTTGCAAAATGTGTCATCTGAGGTTAGGACAGCTCTACATGCAGAATTTTTACAAATCCAAGTGTTTGAACATCCAAAATCTGGAGACAGCTCTGTAGTGGGTGGCAGTCGAACAGGATTTTCCCCCTTCCTCTGTTGCTTCCTAGATGCAGGAGCCTGATGGTTGGTCAACGTTGATTGACTGGAAGAAGTTTTTCTTGACTCCTGGTTTCTACATCCTTTGTTACTCGTCTTCACAAGTTGTTCTCGCATTTTGCATTTTGATGAGGCAGAGTGTTTCTTTTCCTTATCAAAGCATGATCGAAGCAGTTCCTTCTTAGGACCAGCTTTGAGATACTCTTGGAGGAGCTCTTGACCTCTAGGAACATCATCCGAGTGTCCATTTTTCTCTGGGGTACTTTGAGCACTAGAAGATTGGCTCTGTACACCAAAAACTGGAAGCAAAACCATCAAAAAAGTAAGTCCTTTGGTAGGATCAGAAATTAGAGAAAAAAAAATTTTCAGATGCTCTGAACTGAATCATTACAAAATTAAACAAACTTTAAAACTCAGTACCTCTCAGGAGAGAAAATCGTGAAAAGGGGCACATTAACAATTATGTTCTAATAAGAGAGGACAATGAATCCCAATAATATTGAGAAATAATTAAGAGTTAATGAAAACAGTAATACTGCATGTCAGAAGGATTGCTGGATGAACCAGAGATATAATACAATACCTTTATTAACTGAGTTAAAAGTTCAGATATAAACGAAAAATTTTCTTGTCCCTGAGACAAGTTAGAAAGTCTTCAAATCATGGATTTCTCAGTGCTGCAACAATACCATACTATAATGCAACTAGTAAATAGCTATTTTAGCAGTTAAACCTTTTCCAGAATGATAGATCTGTAATGCTGTCTACTCAAATTGTGGAAGACATGGAAAAATGCACTGCCTAGGGTATCCATTAAAAGCATGTTCACAATGCCCAAAAATTTGGGATATAAAAAAGAAAATACAACAAAGAACTGTTCTAACCCAAGCAATCCTATGAGTATGCTATGGTTTTCTTAGAAAAAAACCCAAAAAGCTCTGCTAGGGTGCTAACCCAAGCAATCCTATGAGTATGCTATGGAACTAAACACTAAAACACAAATTTATTATCCAATTAAAAATTAATCACCCTCACCATGATTACATAGCAAGTACTTGAGAAAAATAAAACCTAAGAACTAACTAAATATTTAGAAAACAAATCATAGCAATCCATCTAAAACTACTTAAAATACATAATACTGATAAATGTTCTAACCATGTCACTTATCACTTTCAGGCCTGAAACAACAAAATTTAGAGAAAGAACAGAAAGTCACCCTAAGTATCAAAAAGATCTTTTCAATGAGCCAAAATACCCATTACAGACAAGTAAGCACAAAGCAATGCTTCACAGACGCCAACTGGATCTGTTGGGAAATCTGAGATTCGGAGGCACCGTTAGTGCATTAAAGAAGATGCCTGGGAAAAATGTACAAAACAAAAATTAGAGGAACTAGGCCTATTAGCTCTAAATTAAATTGATTTTTTTCTGATCTTATCACAGACTTTAGTTTAGATATTATCCACCATCCAGAAGTTAGGAAGCGTAACTCATACAAAGAAACTGCAGCTTCTTCTAAAATAAACAACAACAACAAACAGCCTTATCCCAACTATTTGGGGTCGGCTACACGAATCCTGTTCCGCCATTCCGCTCTGTTTAGGATCTGCTGTTAAATTACAAGCTGCCATGTCCCTCTTTCCTAAAATAAACTTGACTCATAGATTTATAATCTGTATTATCCAGCATTAAGCCACTACAACACTTCCATATTTATAGATAAAACTCTATTACTATTTCTAGACAAACCTTGGTTACTAAGCGAAAACTAAAGAACTTGAGAATAAAGTAAAACTTTAGAAAAAAACACAAATTACATCATAAACCAATACCTTGCCAGTATTTTAACCATATCTCTCTCAGAACGCATTGGATTAGCATAATCTTAGGCTTGTTAGATAAAAACTGAGAGAACCTATATAAAAATCCCAAAAATGGGTATATATTAACTCTTGAAAGTTATACCTCAAAAAGTGTAATGGAAATAAAACTTCCACTTTTCTAAGATTTCTAAACCAACTTAAAAACTAAATAAAATCAAACCAAATAAGAACTACACTCCTAGAAAACAGTAACAAAAGAATCCTAGCTAAACAACTACTGTAACTTTTTTATTTTATTTTTGATGGATAAGTTAAAAATTTATTACTAACTGAGAAAGCAGGAGTACATCCCAGAGAGAGAAAGCAAGAGGACAGGCCATCTTAACTATTTACAATAGTGTCCCAGTAAAAAATCCATCCATGGAACTTAGTTTTTAGACATAGGAAGATGAGACACCCAGGGGAACATCAGCGAGAGGGCTTTATCCAGATGATAAAACTATTGGGACTGTGGATTAATTGAATCTCTTTTTCAGATGATTTAGACAAAGCTTATGATCATGTCAATTGGATTTTTTTTTTAAACATCTTGGAGGATGGGTTTAGATGTGAAATAAAGGAAATGAATGAATTCCTACATTAGATCTGTGTCTTTCTCTGTGTAAATCAACGAATCCCCGGCTCGATTCTTTAGAAGCTCAAAAGGGCTAAGGCAGGGAAATTTGCTTTCCCCCCTTTCCTGTTCATTATAGTGGTAGAGGTTTTGAGTAAGATCATCAAAAAAGTGGAAACAGATTACATTGTGGGATTTGAGGTGGGTAATGGTGGCGGTTCAATTTTTCACTAGCAATTTGTTAATGATATTATGATTTTTTGTGATGCGGAGGTGAGACAGTTGGGTTATTTAAGGTGCATTCTTTTCGCATTTTGAGGCATTCTCAAATTTTAAAATCAACTTGACTAAGAACAAAATTCTCCAAATGGGGGAAGGTGAGAAATATTTTTAACTTGGCTTTGATTTTTGGTGTAAAATTGGTACCCTTCCACCCCCCCTACCTAGGTCTCCCTTTAGGTGAGAAACTCAAGTCTAAAGTGGTTTGGGAGCTGGTGGTTGAGAAGATACCTATGAGGCTTGATTCGTGGAAAGTTCCCCTTCTCTTTAAAGGTAGTGAGCTAACTCTGATCAAGAGTTCACCAGATAGCATCCCTAATTACTAACTTTCCCTAATAACAATTCCAGCTTCAGGGGTGAATAAGATAGAGGCTAGGTTTAGAAATTTCTTGTGAACTGACTCAGGAGAGCATCATAGGTATCATTTTTGGTTGTTTGAGGAAGATAGGGATAACCTGTGGAGAAGGGTAGTAGTGGCTAGATTTAGTCTCAATTCAGATTAGGATCCCAAAGATGTGTGGGATGGCCATGGATGCGGGATCTGGAAAACCACTCTTAGGGGTAAGGCAAATCTAACCCCCCCCCCCCCCCAAAGGATGAGTATGGAAGCTTATATCCGTTGGTCACTGATAAACAAGGGACCATTGAAGAAAACTATGATTGTAGTGAGGTTGGTGAGTGGGTGCCTAGAGTGAAATTTGAATAATTGGAAAATAAGGGATATGATAAGATTGTTGAATTGTTTAGCTCAGTTGAGGCTAGATTCTAGTTTGAGAGATGGTTAAGCGTGGGTTAACAATAAGAAAGGTAAATTCACCACTAAGCCTTTTTGTGGGCTAGAAAACTCATCAAATTCCTTGTTTCCTAATGAAGACATTTGGATCTTGGACCTTCCGAATATGTCTATTTCTTTGTGTGGAATAACTACCTGGACAAAATTCTTCCTCTTAGTCATCTGAAAAGTAGAGGATGGAACTTGGCAAATAGGTTCATATTGTGTATGCCGGAGGAGAAATTGGTGGATCACCTCTTTATACATTGTTGCATGTGCAAGAAGTGTGGGGTTTCTCCCTCTCTCACCTCAAAGTCTCTTGGTCCTTCCCAAACCATTTCAAAGATCTCATCTCGGGTCAGTGGATAAGGGATTTGAAGGTATCCCTAAAGTTATTTTGCAATTTCTGCTTGGAGCCATCTGCTGGGGTATGTAAAAGGGGAGGAATAATATAAATTTCAAAAACAAGTACTCATCAATTTTGTCACAAGAGAATCTTTATGCCTACAAATATACACTCCTTGAATGAGTCTCCATTTTGGCCAATTTTGATCAGTTGGAGTGGTATTCTATTTGGAGTGAGAATTTTTTTTTTTCTCTTATTCACCGTCCTGGTGAATTGTTTTAAATCCCTAGACAGGCCATACCTTATCTTTCCACTCTCCAACCATTATTTTATTTGATAAGAAAAGAATTGTATTAAGAGAAAAAAAAGGAAAAAGAAAGGGAGGGGATAAAACATCCACCACACAGACAAAGAAAAACAAAGAGAGACACTACATCAAGCCAATGGCTGAATGCCAATCCCATAACAAGCCACCCTTGTGGTCGTTGTCACACCCCTTACATCTCCTAGCCCAAAAAAGCAACATATTTTTTGCTTTCCTATACACTTGGAAGGATGGTTCAGCTGTGTTCTCAAAGACTCTATAATTCCTTTCACTCCAAACTGACCAACAAGGCGCAGCGGGAACCATGCACCAAATCTCCTTACCTTTGGCATTTAAAGCCGAGGTCCGCCAACTAGCCAGGATGCTAGAAACATCCGAGGACATCACCCAATTCAGCACAAAATCTTGCACCACAGCATTCCACAATATAAGTTACTATTACATTGCCATTTTCATAATAAATTGCTCCATATACATATAGAAAAAATCATTAATATAGATATTTCAATACTATGAGCAATTATAATCACTTTATATGCCAAAGGATGAAAACCAGAGCAATACATTCTACAACCAATCAAACAGCAAGTAAAGCCATGATGAACAGATATCAAGAAAATAGCCCAAGATTTTCCAATCCCAGAAGAAGTATGAGGAAGTTATCTTTGCAATGACATCAAGAAATAAAATTTAAAGTTTGACAGATATTTCGGCCTTGGGGATTATGAAAATTCAGGGAAAATTTGCTGGAAACATTTTGGAATAATAGAAATTTGTAAAAGTTTGAGAAATATTAAGAAAACATACATATTTTCAATGAAACTTGAAGGAATGGCCATTAAAAATCAATTTACATACATAATATCCTTGTTATCCATTAAAAAAATAAATCACATGAGTATTTTACCTTATATGTCATCCTAAATTTGTCTTTTTGTTAACAAGTTCTATATAACTGAGATATGCAATAGTTTATCTAGAACATATCTCTGATGTATGTATGTACAAGTATATTTGATACTTTTTAGTTATGGACTCGTATATGTTTTATTAATCATTTTGAAAATAAAATTTTTAAACTGTTATTTACCACAAACGTTCGAAGTGATGTTGTTATTTTTGCTCTAGAATTAACGAAACGAAAATTAAAGTGAAAATTTAGGATAAGTTTTAGCTTGGGTAAAAGAAATCCCATCGGAAATATCAATATCAACAAAATTTGCCAATATTTACCAAATTATCAGCGAAATTTGGGCAAAATTACCAAAAATTTTGGAACTTTTGTATTCCCTTAATATTTTGTTTCACCACACATTAAAGGGAAGAATTCGGCAAAGTTTTGCCAAAATTTTGATCCATGCATGACATAACTTTTCGTCAGAGTTTTAAAATAGAGAAGTCATCAATTGAGTTGAAAATTTTCTTCATGGCCTATAAAAACTATTCCACAACTTTCCTTCAAATCATAATATTTGAGCCCCAAAATAGTATTTAAAGTTGGGCTATATAATTGGTGACATGATTTAGTGTTTTCAGAATTAAGTGTAAGTTATATTTGATGGATGGCTTAGTCACTCAGACCTTAAGCTTGATTCTAAGGTTTCATTTTCTTATAGATAGATGCTATCAGAGTATTGTGATAAAAAAAATGATTTTTTTTTTTTTTTGGAGAGATAAACAAGCAAGAATTTATTGAAGAAATGCAAAAGAGGAACAAACAAGAACAAAGAAAACAACCATCACCAAGAAAGTAAGGGAAAACAGCAAACAAAGAAACACAAAACAAAACAAAAACAGCCACAAGACATCAAACACACTAGCTACATCTCTTCACACCACAAAGAAAACACTCATCTTCCACAAAACCAGCCCTAATAGAAATCCAGTCAAATAACACCCTATAAATATAAATACAAAGGCAAAGCTCCTCATGACCCCTCAACTTATCCTCAAAGATCCTATGGTTTTTCTTCCAAATACCCCCCGAAAGAAAAAACCAAATGATTGAAGGTAACCCCTCCAAATCACAGATCCACCATCTCGAGATCAACTCATCAAAATGGAAAGACAAGGACCAAGAAATACGAAGATGAAAAAGGACTTCTTTGGTTGCTAGAATTAGCATCTTATAAAAGGTTTCTTCATTGGTTTTGCTCCAAGAAACCTATTTGACGATGATTGAAGTACTTTTATCTACCCTAGTTGCATAATTAGATTGATTTCCTCATGCAGCACCAAACAACATCAACCAAGATAAGAAGCGAAACAAAATTGAATTCCTCCTATTCAAAAAAGCAATGCCTTTGCCCACTCATATGCCTACAGGATCTATCTTATGCTTCTTTATTATTCAAAAAAAAAAAAAAAAGTTCAAAATGCCAAGGCTCTCAATTGAAATGCCAACTCCTGTTGCCCACTAATCAATGTCCGTACGATAATTTCACCTTTTCTATTCTTTAATCATTAATGCAATTACAAAATCAAGGAATAGAGAAGCATAAGATATAACATTAAGCATCTTTGGAAAAAAATAAGTATAGGGAAACAAAATCTGTACCTTTAGCAAGGACTATATCTTCTGAATCCATCCTCTAAATTTAAGCAAAGAATTTAAGCATCGTCCCTGTAAAATTATTTATCAAAAAAAATCATCCTTGTGAAATTCAACCTGTAATAACACCCAACAACACGCTTACATTTGGTCTGATGAAACTGAAGGAATCATTCATATGTCAATAGCTAATTAAAAAAAAAAACAAACAATAACTAACACAGATCAACAAGAAATTCATAGATAATTAAGTACAAGGTAGTGAAGGACAGATGCTGATTTTGGGTTCTAAAATGTAAAATATTTCAGAATATTGAATGGGAGATCAGAAAAGGGATTGGGATACATTAATTCAAAACTCGGCTAATATATAATGTTGGTGGGATACGTTTTGTATGTTTGGGGTTTGTACAGGGGTCCTTTTTAAGGCTATTACATAGCTTATAGCTTTTTGTTCTTCAGGCTGGGGATCCCTCATCTCCTTTTAATGAAATTATTTTCTTATCAAAAAAAGAGTACAAGATAGTGCACTCAAACATCTATGAAACCAATTAATTTTATAAACAACCAGATTCAAGCATGAGAAACGTCCGAAAACTAGAATTTTGCCACTCATTGTGTGTTTATATGATAAAAGTTAAAGCATATTCCAATCTAAATATAATCCCATAAAATTCATGGGGTAAAATGGAATATGTAGACAAATAAAAACACATTAAACAAATTAAACGGTATTGTATGTAAAACTCCAATCAATAAATAAACTAAGTTCTTACTGACAAGCATGGGAAGGGCAAAATTTTAAAAGAAGTGCATGCTTGAGATTCCAGCCAACCGAATCAAATATAATACCCAAAGCAATGAATAAACTAAATTGCACTGTTTTTCCTTCATAAGCATGTAACACAAATATTTTATAAGACTGCACTGTAAAGATACTCTGATGCACCCACGTGGATGAAGAACTACACCAAATAATAATGGAGAGCTACAAAAGATACATAATATTTTTATTTTTTATTTTTTAAAGGGTACATAAGAAAAATAATCATGGGCTCCTGCAAACACAAGATAGGGATCCCATGAAAATGGTGCAATTCCAGTACATTAATCAACACCAAAGAAGTTCCTTTCTCTTTTTTTCTTTTCTATAAAATTAAGCACCAACTGATAACCCACCATTATTTTCCCTCATTACCTATAAAATTCAGTATATTCTCTCAACATTAAAAAAAAAAAAATCAATCTCTTCCCAGCAAGAAAAGGAAGAAAAAAAACACCCATAAAAATGCGATTTAATGATCTTAAAGAAAATAATCAAACACAGAGTTAGAATGCAGTAAATCAGAAACCCACAAGAACCCTCCAAATCACATCAAAAAAAAAAACTAACCCAGAAGGGAAACCAAGCGAAAGATTCAAAAAACAACAAACGAAACTAAAGACATAGAAACAACGGATCTGAACATGAAAAAAATCTGAAAAAACAAAAGATAAACGATGTAAAGAAAGTACCGTGAAGAATGCAACAAAAGAGACACCAATCTGGGGCTTCGATCGACCAAACCCTAGAAGATTGAAACGGAGAGGAAGGGGAAAGAGGAGGGAGGCTCTCACATGGAAGGATGAGCGACGTGACCACTCTGGTTTTGGTGGTTGAGGCCTATGGGGAAGCGTATGAGAGGCTTTTTTCTTTTTTTTTCTCTTTGCAATAATAAATTTTTTATTTTTATTTTTTTAATTTTTTAGTAGATGCTTATGTGGGGCCCACGGCGGGCTTTTGCAGTTTGGTCAGAGAACCAACTACTAGCCGGCGCGTGAAAAGCTAAGAGAGAGAGAGAAAGCACAGTGACCTGCAGGTTCGACCAAGTAGTACTTACATTGCTGGCTACTGGTACAACCATAGTTGGGGAAAGTGATATAAGGGTATTTTGGTCATTTTAGTAGATGAAGGGTAATACTGTCTTTTTCTTTAATATTTGAGAATTTTTTTTTTTTTTTAATTTTTGGCTGATTTAAAAGAAAAACAAGTGTACAAGGGAGCTGTATCCTCTGCACCACCTTACGGAAAGCCACATTTTCTGGAACGACTAATATGGCATGAGAGCATCGTCTACATCCTGACCAGACTTCTACAATTGAAGTAATTGATGAAGTGTTGGTAAAACATGTTCTACAAAGATATTTAGTATTACATATCCTTTAACTTTCTTTACAGTTTTGGGGTTCTCCCAACCCTTACATTTCAATAAAGATCATTTTTTTATGAATAAAATGTTTGCAAAATTTGCACTATATATACAAACCACATGCTAATCTAGGCTTCACCTTCCAATAATTTCATTAAAACAATTACATAAGATACCACTTCCACTGTCCATTTTATAGTGATGTGCAAGCACAATTTCCAATGACACTGGAATCAATTTTAAATGTTGGATGTTAGAAAAATGCTATTTGATACAACAACTAAAGTTAGAACTCACAGGCAATCTTTTTTAACTCCTTTCTTTCCACCTTTTAAAAATTTTTCTTTTTGTTTCATTTTATATGAAGCCAGCACAGCCATTCTGAACAAACTCAACCAGATTAAACAAGTTTGCAATCAAATCATACAAGTTAGCCACTCGTTTTCATGTTTAGTATCTTTATAATTTTCCAACGGCATAGCTATTTTAGATTTAGTAACTAGGTTTAGACATCGCGGCCAATCAGATTAGAGAGAGAAACAACTTGATCATCTTCTAAACTGAGATTAGAGAGAGAGAACCAACTAATCGTTCGTTCTTAAATCACCTGCTCGTCTTTTGTTGAAATTTCAATTTTTTTATTTTTTATTTTTTATGTAGATGTCATTCTTTTAAAGCATTTTATGTTTAATGTTAATTAGGCTTGTTGTAGTAGATTTGCTCTCACCATTGAAACTTCATCATCATCTTCTTCCAGTGAGAAAAGCGGTTGGGAAAGAAAATACCATGCTCCAACATAGAAGACATGTGAAAACTCTAAACTTTTTTTTGCCTATTGTTTTCTTCTGAGTAGAGGGACCAGGCTCTATCGTTACATTTTTTCCAAAGGTTAACTTAGGTTAAACTTTGCAACATCATGGTTAAATAAATAAAAAAAAAAAAAACTCAACCATGGGTTAAACCATTTAGGTAACGTGTTGACCCAGGATGCATGTTCTAATAAAGCTCTAGGGTTAGTCACTATAGGAAATGTGCTTTGCACCTTATGATGAATCACAAACACAAAGGGCCCCCTGGATTGCGTGCCCACAAAGGGGGATGGGGCCATCCATATTTTTTGCAGGGCCCCACCCCCCTTTGTGTATGTGGTTCACCTTAGCGCACCGTAAGGTGGCACAGAGGATGTGAGGATGCGCTAAAGATTTGGTACAATCCCATAATATACGAACAAGTTCCACCTGCCATAGGGGTGGACACATCAAAGCCGAAAAATGAAAAACATCTCCAAAAAGTGTAGATTACTTTTTTGGCTGATCTTGTTCATTCGTTAAGGGTCACACCAAATCTGAGGCTATTAGAATGTGACATGTCAAAAAGGTATTTAGGTTATATATATATATATATATATATATGCAAACATAAAATATCAAATTTTCGCAAAATACCCATAAACTGTGCATTGACTTCAAACTTGTAAATTAGGTCTAAATACACGGTTTTAGAAAGGGTGAAAAACAAAGAGGTTGTATCCTATTAGAAATTATTAAAAAAAATTGTTTATTGAATTTGTTACATATTTTTAGTTTACACGCACAAAAAACATGTCGACATCGTGATGTTTTCTGATACCTTTTTGACGTGTTGCATGCCCATTGGAAAGGACAAGTCTTTTTTTTTTTTTTACCCGTTCAACACTCACATCCACAAACTTAATTGACCAATGACCAATATGATTGGTCACACCAAAACTTAGTAGGCTGAATATAGGCAAGTTTTGAGTTCATACAGGCTACAGGCTACAGGCTACAGACAATTTTCCTGGGCTTCAATTTTAGGTCTTCAACCCCGTGGACCATCAAGTCTTTATTTGGTGAAGGAAAAGATTTCACATTTTCATCTGTAAAGCATGCCACATCGGGAAAATCAGGTTTGGGCCTCCAAATTTTGCCAAGCCCAAACTTGCACCAAAGTCTTTGCGCAAAATGGTATTGGGCCCACTAAAATCTCAAACCAAGCTTGTCTGCTTGTGTGTGCCATGGCCCAGCCTCTAACACAACTGGTTAATAGCCCTTTGAAGGATGAATTGAAGAAAGACTACCTATTAAATTTTCCCTAGTACTCTTCAAAAGAGAAATGAATATAGATTTCATGACCATTGAAGGGGCTCGACCTTGTGTCAACATCGGGCTAGTTCTGTATTCATGTTAATTTTTTGGTGGCCCCATGGGCCTACCGACTGTGGCACCTAGTGCAGGACCCTCAACACAGCGGGAAAAGGCAGTGTCAACGCATGACTGCAGACAAATGCTGGTGATCGGATTTGAACCCAAGACCAATTCTCTAGAGAGACAGTGCTGCAACCACCAGGACATACCATTGGATTGGAATCTTTTGTCGCCGGGATTGGTACGATAAACGATGCTCTACGCACGGTATGCGGATCCTGTGCAATATCGATTGGATCTTAATGTTTGATCCCAGGAATTTTTATAATTACTATATAATCCATAGCATCCCAAAATCAAATGACGAAAATAACCTCACCTGATATTTAAGGCCATTAAAATGGCCAAGAAAGGTAGATGGATAGGCCCCCAAGCAGGTGAGAAAGGTATAGGGCCCTAAATAGGCCACGCTCCATAAAATGATTTTATGTCTCGCTTCAGTTTTACTGGATGGATGCTGTTTTCGTCATTAAAAAGGGTAGATGGTGTATATTCTAAGAAGTGCTCAGATAGCTATTTGAAATCTTCAATCCTCTTATTCCTCGAACATAAATGCATATGCACGTGTCACCTTTCTAAGAGAGAGGTCACGGGTTCAATCCCATCAAACAGCATTTTGCAGTGTATGCAATGACTTCTGCCTCTCCTACCAAAGAATATAAACACACACACACACATACCCAGATGAAAGTGACACGGGTATGAGGATACAATGTTCAGCTCTGTATTGCTCAAGTTTGAGGTTGTTTTTAATTTTTTTTTAATATAATTACATAAGAAATTTAATTCTAGGGTCCGTTTGAGAAAAAAAATACATCCTTTTAAGGATTAGGCATGTTTTTAAATGTCTCATTACAGAGGATGGGTCTTGCCTCAAATTAAACCTACCTTAACCAGCATTCTTGTACTAATTAATATGATAAAATGAATTAAAAATGGCATTTTCCAGGCCTTGCACTACTAACAATAAATTTTTATATATTAATAATCTGGTTTAATTGACAAATTTTTTTTATCTTTTATATCTTAAAAGTAATGCCTTCTTTTCTCAAAATTTAATGGACCCCATAAATTCCTAATTAATTTTTCTCTTTGGACACATTCAAATTACCTGAAGTACTTTGGTGAAGTAAATTGAACCAAGACCCTTTTTTAAAAATCCTATACAAAAAATAATTTTCCGTATCCTCCATCCAGTTGTCCCTTTAATGTAAAAAAAGAAGGCCATAGAAAGAATTATGGGTATTAATTATTTGATTTGTCTTTATTTTGTGAGGACTTCTTTTGGTAATTATGAGGCTTTTTATTATCATCATCAATGTCCTCAATGTTTGAATACCCTACTTCCTAATATTCTTCATTACCTGCCACTAAGTATCAATTATTATTATTATTATTTTTTGTTGACACAGTAACTATAGTGTTCTTGGGGAAAAATAAGCAAAATCTACAGCCTATTTCCAATCCCATATATATGTTCATACCATTCGGATTTTCAATAACTGATTCAATTCTTATTTAATATATGCAATCTTTCACCAAAAAAAAAGGTAATCCACTAAGATTTCTAAGGGTATCGGACTGAGATATTTAGACACTCTTTTATTATGATGAAAGAGTAGAAAAAAAAAAGTATAAACTATTGACCAAAAAGTTATTAAATATTAACCATAAAATCAATATTTTATTCGTCAATACATGTATAATTTATTAACTAAGACCTTATATAATTTAATAGACTAGCACCATAGCAAAAGGTATTAATTTATAGAGATTCTACCAGATAAACATTAGATGGTCTTGTATTACTATATTTACGATATAATTTGTTGACATAATGAGAACAACCCTAAAATACCATATGATGGCCAAACCACTCACAACCAATGCAATAAACAATTTTTTTTTAATGAATAATATAACAATAACTTGACAGCAAAGATATTATTGAGCGGCACGATATCTTCTACAATGCCCCCTTGTGTGACATCAGTGGGGGTCCCAAAAGTGAATGGGTCCCACCCCCTTGTGTCTTGCCTCACAGGGTGTCGCAGAGGATATCAACCCTTAATAAGCACACACACTAGATAAGGATTTTACATAGTTCAGCTCTCTAGCCTATGTCCATAGGTGTTTGTCAATTTCTCACCAAAAACCAGGGAATACAAGTTATCATAGAAAAGATTATCCCTCATTCTCTCCAAACAACAAAGAACACCTTGAAACCCTTTGTTTCTTTGATTTGTTCAATGAGAAAGCTAAAAAGAAAACCTTACAAAAGTCACATTTTTTTCTCTTAAGAAACTCATATATATTGAATCATTTTCACATCCTTATTCATTCATAAACAAGGAAAAATTACACTTCAAACCAGACAACCTCTAAATTAAAAGTTTAAATTTCATCTGTCAGATTGCTTATTTGTTTATTACAAAAAAAATAATTGATTGATTATTTGTTTATCCACCAATGAATTGTTGAGCAATCAAATGGATGAGATATAAACTTCTAGTTTAGAAATTGTTTTTAATTAGAATTGTCATCTTTTCTTATACAATAAGTAGAGATGTGAGATTATTCATTTGGGTCTTCTCCTAGAACAAAACAAAAAGAAATGATTTCTTCGTAATGAAAACATTGTCTTCTTTAGGATGTGAGAGAAGGTGATAAGGGTGTTATCAGATTCCTAGTTTAGAAATTGTTTCTAATTAGAAGTGTCATCTTTTCTTATATATGGAGTAGGGATGTGAGATTTTTCTTTTGGGTCTTCTCCTTGAATGAAATAAAAAGAAATGATTTCTTCATAATGAAAACACTATTATCTTTGGGATGTAAGAAAAGGTAAGAACCGTGTTCAAGAGAAGGTAAGAAGGCTGTTCTTGTTGTCAGAGTTTTTGGTTTACATTTGGGTGCAAAAGCAAGAAAAGCTATAAAGTAGAGAAAAATTATTCTATTGGAATACTTCTTTAAGTCCAAGGGTTAATTTACAATAACAATACATAATTTCATCAGTCAAATCTCTATAGAGATTTAATGGAAAAGATACTTTTACTCTTTTAGATGTGTCTGATAGGCTTCATTCTAGCCCAATTCAATAGAAAAGAAAATGGTTTCATCTTGTCAGAGAATTTTCCTAGAATCTGGTGGACGAGAAAGTCAAACCCTTGAACTCCAAGCCGGTCGATAGAGCAAACATTTTGTTTAGGAGAGGGATTTCATTTTCCTCTTCAGATCGAAGAGATACATTTTCTATTCAAGCTCTAAAACTGAACCCTTGGCTTGAGACGTTGTAAATAATGGTCGAAGGCAAAATCCCACTGCATATCATCTTCAAGGAGCTTAGAAATGGATTTAGGGTTGATCTTTTTACACAGAGGTTTACGGCTTAGTTTCGTTCCTTTTTTTTTTTTCTTGCCCTGCTATTCTTCGTGGGGTCCGACTTGCCCAACTCCATAGACTTCCCTGCCTTGTTATTCTTCAACTGCCCTATTAGGTGAAGCTGTCACAACAAAACTTTGGTTACCAACTTGTCCTTGTGTTCCAAAAGATAGAGGTTGTTCCTACAATCAGAAGCATGGTTGTGTATGCTTTTCAAAAGGATGAAGTGTAAATCTATCTACGTAGAAGTCTTCTTTTTGTTAGGTGGAAACATGAAGGTTGCATTTGGATAAACTTATTTTTAACAACTTATGACGTCTAGAGCACTCCAGAAGTCATAAGTCCCTATGTTTTTGCGTTTGGTTTGCAAATTAGAAAGTTACTTATGCATAAATCATAAGTAGGACAAAGAATAGAGAATCAACTTATTTTTAAGTGGGGATCCAACAACTTACCAGATAAATTGATCCATTGACTTATGCGAAAATTTTGATGGATCAAACCCTATAATTATAAATAAGTTACTAATTTTTTAAGTTAAAAGTCAATTATAAGTTTATCCAAACGCTTTTGTGCGCATTTATTAATTGCATAGGTCACATATGCCATGAAGAAGGCCATCGTGTTCAGGATATATGCCACCCTGCAGTTAGGGGTAGGCATGGGCCAGGCTCGGGCCAGGCCATGGTAGGCCCGAGCCCGGCCCTCAAATTATAGACCGGGTTCGGGCTGGGGTTTGGGACCGTAAAGGTTTGGACCCGGCCCTCATTAAATGATTGGACCTCGGCCGGGCTTCAGACTAGCCCCATGAATTAAAAAAATAATAATAATGTTGAGATGTAGGTTTGAATT
>JAOXJP010000003.1:5329950-5345031 GCA_025762735.1 Platanus orientalis | reverse complement strand
TTGTTTATAAGAGACAGCCCCTACTCCGCTGCAATCGACTCTCTCCGCTATCTCTACGGCCCTGACGTCAATTCCAGCGCCGACCATGGCCTCCACCTCTTCCGATTCCTGCAGGAGGACTCATCCCATGTCTGGAAACGGAACGCCGGCCTAGATCATTTCTTGGTGATGGCCCGTCCTGCCTGGGATTTCTCTCAGCCATTGTGGAACGATCCACCCATCTGGGGTACTTCCTTCTTGCAATTGCCGGAATTCTACAACGTCACGGCGCTGACGCTCGAATCCCGGGCTTGGCCGTGGCAGGAGCACGCCGTCCCGTACCCAACCTCCTTCCATCCACCAAACCTGGCGGCGCTGGAGTCCTGGGTTTCGCGGGTCCGCCGCGCGCGGCGGACCACCCTCATGGTCTTCGCCGGCGGGGGCGGCGTCTCGTCGTCCCCCAACATCCGGCACAGTATCCGCAGCGAGTGCGGGAACAGCAGCAGCAGCCATGGTACCTTCCGGCCATGTGAAATCATCGACTGCTCCAATGGCATATGCGAGCACGACCCAATTCGGTACATGAAGCCAATGTTGCAGGCAAGCTTCTGCCTGCAACCCCCAGGCGATACGCCGACACGGCGGTCCACCTTTGATGGGATTCTCGCTGGTTGCATACCGGTGTTCTTCGAAGAAATGTCGGCGAAGTCGCAATTCGGGTGGCATATGCCGGAGGAGCAGTTCGAGGAATTCTCAGTGTTCATACAGAAAGAGGAGGTAGTTTTGAAGGGATTGAAGATCATTGATGTGTTAACAGCAATTCCTAGAGCTGAAGTCAGGAGGATGAGAGAGAGGGTCATTGAGCTTATTCCGAGTACCATGTACAGGAGACATGGAAGCTCCCTGGGGTTGAGAGCAAAGAAGGATGCATTCGATCTTGCAGTGGAGGGAGCTATGCACAGAATCAAGTCCAGAATTACAGGAAGGACTAGCATTTAGATGAGCTGAATTCTGTTTCTCTTCTCATTGTTCTTCTTCTTATTATTATTATTATTTTGCACCCTTCTTTTATTTTCTTAATTGTTTTATACTCCAGTGATTATTTATGATTGATACAGAAAGGTATGTTGAGTTGAGAAACTCTTAATTCATTTGATTGATAGTAAAATCAAATAATATTTATGTTCTTATAATTTCCTTCTATTGCTCTCTCTCTTTTGTGGTCTGTGCAGTGTTTGTTTTGCTTTGTTGAATCCTTAAAACATAAACTCATCCAATGCTGCACTGTAAGAACAAACTGGGTGCTTCACCTGTGAAAATCAGTTTGGATCATAATTGGATTGATCATGGTGCTGCATTTGGTACACTGTAGTGCCCCGGAAACATGGAATAGAAGAAAATAGGGAGGAAATGAATTACATTATTGGGATGCCCAAAGCTAAAAAGGTTACAGAATCCAAAAGAACAAAGGGGAGCAGGAAAGATGGTGTGATCAGCATCTCCCAACCATCCCCATTACGCATTGAAAGGAAAATGGTTACTTTTTTTTTTTCTTGAACCAGTCGATTAGACCGATAACAGACTCATCCCCATCTCATAACCGCAGAACCCCATGTGAGGCCAGCCCCAAAACCTGCGGCAGCTATCGTATGGCCAGACTGTACCTTCCCACTTCGAACGGCTTCATCCAATGCCAAGGGAATGGATGCAGCACTGGTGTTGCCGTAATTAGCCAAATTTGATATAACTCGTTCTGGTGGGACTTCTAAACGTGTTGCAACTGCATCAATGATCCTTTGGTTTGCCTGCATTTGAACAATTGAACCATTATTTATTACCCCTACTATTAACAAAGTCATGTCTATCATATAAGCAGGCATAATTTGGAGATAGACTGGAGAAGGGGCATACTGCATACGTGAACACAGCCTATGCCTAAGGGTTCGTAGGTCCTACCTACAAATCCTAGTCTGATTAACAATAAGCCTAACTAGATTATTTAACCAAACAAATGTGCCCTCTACTGAACCATTTTGTATACTTCCATCGAGGTCTAAGATGTGCTAGATTTGATGATAAGTCCAATTACTCCTAGGTGGATTGAGTGATGGATGAGTGGATCTCAGCCCTCTGCAAGTATGCCACATGTATTTCAGGTCCAAATGAGGGAAGAGGGGGGGGGACGGGAAACTTAAGCTATAATACCTGATGGAGCAGCAACCAATCAATGTCGGAGCCTGTGAGACCGGCTTTTTCCAGGGCAGACTCAATTGCCTGTGGGACACACCGAACTGCAAAGCGGAAGACCTCTTTCCCATTCATTTGGATGCATGAGTAAGAGGAGCGTCTTGGGGGGAAATCTACCACTGAACCATTGGATCCCAGCACATGATCCATCTTGTCTTCTTTGATTGAGGCATTTAAATGCCTGCATAATGAGCCAGTACGTGACTGTCCAATCTCATTTTCTCAGATATTTAATAAAAATTAGATAGCATAAGAAGGGAAACCAGAGGAGAATAAAGACATTCAATTGACTTTTTCCAGAAGACAAAAAAAATTACCTTTGGCCCTCCCCATCACTATGCAAGTCAAAACCAAATAAACCATCTTCATTGCCATCGCAGGCCTGCAAAATAATTGCAATATCAAAATGAAAGCAGTAGACCATTTTCTGGAAGAAAAAGCATGTATGACTTTGCCAGTTTACACAATAAGTAGATAAATATCACTTTAAAGCAACAAATGAGTTAGTTTTCCCACACAAAAATGCCAGTTCATGAGTAAAAATGTAATAATTAATCTTAATAATGCAAGGTAATCTCAGCCAAAAGATGGATAGACTGCTGATTCAAACCTAAAGACCTGTCTGAGTAACTAGGAATATAGAGGCATTTTCCAAGTACATACCACCAATTTGAGATACCCATGATGGATGTATTTTTTACAAATAAAAAATGATGGAAGTGATTCTTGACATCAAGCCAGAGCAACTCCTAACGTTTTGAGGCCATCCATGAAAGGGGATGAGTGGACAATTTATGACCTTTTATATATATTAATATATATATACAGAGGAAATTCTGTATAAAGCTTGGCTGAAATTGTCAAAAATTCAATGCCCGAAACCAAAATAAAATCCAGTACTTGGAATTCCATGAATTCTTAAACCTTGCCTATAAGATCCCCATTAAAGAACCTCATTTGAATACAAAGAAGATAAAATTTTGATTGAAAGAGCTAAGAAGATACAAGCCACTTGGAGCATTACATCCTTTTAGAGGGTGGTCCACCCTCATCAACTAAAATTTTTCCAAACCCACCACCTCCTTCATTTCTTTATGCAGATTACTACTGGCATTTGCTTACAAACTTGAGAGGATCCAAGTAGATTTCCTAGAGTAGCACGGGTAATCTGATATGAATCACACTTGATTGCTAGAATTACATTAGTACATCTAAAATGGTATGGAGTAATTAGTATGTATTCTTCTAAAAGTAATTAGTGCTATTAATCTTATAGAAAGAATGTTGACTATCCAAGAAAACAGATTTGGTTTTTCAGAGGAGCTAAAGGAGATGTGGAGGATGGCTATTCATGATTGATTGGAACCAAGGGTGGGGCAGTAGTTTATGGATCATAATTGCAGTCTTGCAGGGAAGATATGTACAGGGTTGGCTTCCCTGTTTTCCAAGAAGTGAGTGGAAAACAATTAGGAAGCAACCTTCCAATAGGTGGGCCGAGCTAGGAAATGAGTTGGAAGCAATTAGAAGGTGAGCTTCCATTAGGTGAATCAATTTAAAGAATTAGAAGACGGCCTTAACAATTTTATTTGTTTTTCTTTCTCCTTTTCATGGAAGTAATGGTTGGCCATTAGCTTATCCATTTTACTATCTTGGTATCCTAAATTAACTCTTCTAGAGGTGTAGTCATTTATATGTTTTTAATTGGAGTACGTAATATGATTTTAATATGTCTTTATGATTACTTACTTTATTTTTTTGGATTAATAAAGATAATATTTATTAAAAAGAAAAAGCAAGCACGAGAAATACAAGCCCCCATGGGGGAACTATCTAAAAATAAGAGTGTCCCACTCAAAGGCCCAAACAGAAAAGTTACAACCAAAAAACTCAGACATGAGAGTTCCAAGAAAACATCAGACTTCTAGCCCTTTCCTTTAGCTGTTTGGCAGACGCCCCCTTTCCTTCAAAGATACGAGAGTTACGCTACGACCATAGACTCCAACACACTATGAGGGACGCACTTCCACAGGATGGCACCCTTTGGAGACAAAAAACCCATACTATTACTGAACCAAATACACAAGTCGGCAGCCACCTCACAGTGAAGAAAGAGATGGGAAGCAGATTCAACATCTTTTTTACAAAGATTACATTGGCTTGCTAGATGAACCCCTCATTTCTTAATGCTTTCCTGAGTCAATTAGTCAAAACCTTCCCTACATAAATAAGCCAAAGCAAGGATGCTTTGGATGGCATTTTGGCTCTCCAAATATCAACAGCCAACATGTCAGGGACAGCAGATGGGTGAAGCATATTATACATGGAACCCACCGAAAATTTAGCGCTTGGACTCAACAGCCATAGCAGCTGATCAGGTTCCAATATGTCACCCATAGAGCCATTATCCAACCTCGTGAGCAAGCACGAGACAAGAAGCATCTCCCAGTCATTCATTGCTCAACACAAATAAAGGTTCTAAGCATGAACTTGAGAATCCTTGTTAATATGCTCCTCAACCGAACCATATTTAAACAAGGCCAGGTCATAGGTGTCGGAGAATGCCTGCTTCAAGGCCTTGCGCCACACCAAACATCATGCCAAGAGTAAAATTTTGTTTTTTTTTTTATAGGTAATAATTATAGGTGAAGACAGGTTTTGAACCCAAGTCTGTGGTACAACACCCATAGACTTTACCACCTTAGCAAGCCGGCATCTTCCCAAGAGTAAACTTTATTACCATGATCAACCTGGAATGCCAGACCATTCTTAAAAGCATCCATTTCTAGAAAAATGTCATTTCACAAACTTCTACCATACACCCCTCTTAGATTTTCAGTACACCAGTCAAATTCGTGAAAGAGATATTTTGCTGCAATTACCTAATGCCACAAGGCACTTAACTCGGCCCCACATCTCCATAACCATTTCACCAACAGCACTCTATTAACATCCATCAAAGCCTGAATTCCTAGCCTCCCTTGATAAATAGGAGTACATGCTTTACCCCAATCAACAAGAAGGAATTTTTTCACCCCTTTCCATTGAATGCCATAAGAAATCTCTTCTAGCCTTACCAATTTGCTGGAGAACCAAGGTAGGGGCCCTAAAGAGGGATATAAAATACACAGGGAGGTTAGAGAGCACACTCTTAATAAGGGTTAGCTTCCCACTTTTAGATAAATAGTTCCCCTTCCAACTGACCAGCCTTTGATAAACACGCTCCACCATTGGATCCCAAAGCACTTTGGCCCTTCAATTCCCCCCAAGAGGGAGACCCAAATAACTTGCCAGGAGGGATGCCCCTGCACACCCCAACTAATCAGCATACAAACAAATGTTCTTACCTTGATTAACTGAATACATCTTGATCTTCAGGAGATTGACCTTTGGACCCAAGCAAGCCTCAAACATAAGAAGGATACATTGAAGATGAGTAACTTCCATATCTGACATGGGAAGGAAGAATAGGGAATCATCTACAAACTGCAGGAGGAGAATAGACGGGTCATCCACTCCGATTCTACAACCATAGAGGCAGCCTACAGCTAGGGATGCAAATATCCAATTATTATCCATCTTTGGTTCATATTCGTGTCCGTTTAAAGCAAATATGAACCTATATGTATCCAATTCGTTTTAATATCCGTTCATTTAAAAAATATCTGATTAGAAATGAACTGATATATATATATATATATATAGTTTACTTTATAAATACTATTGTAGGTTATGTTAAATTACTTTTAACATTAATCCTAACCAACGGATACAAATATATTAATCTAATTTAATGAATTTGTTTAATCGGATATATCCGTATTCGTATCCGATATTCAACTAACTTAACGAATACGAATATGAACCTATATGTATCCAATTTGATTAAATATCCATTCCTTTAAAAAATATCCGATTATAAATGAGCCGAATTTGGATATACTAATATCTACATCAAATCTGGCTCATTTGCATCCCTACCTATGGCTTCCGCCATAGCCACCAGACAACTGAGAACCTGCATTACAATGTTGAACAAAAATGGGGAGAGAGGATCTCCATGTCTAATCCCACGATGGCTTTTATCAAAACCCACAGAAGTGCCATTGATAAAAAAGGCATAAGAAGCTGAAGAGATGCAGACTCTAATCCAAAACCTCCACCTTTTGCCAAATCCCATTTGGTCCAAAGCCTAATCTAAAAACGTCCAATTCACTTGGTCATACGCTTTCTCCACATCGATGTGACAAACAAGCCCTTCCTTTTTCATCTTGGCCCAATAATCAATACACTCGTTAGCCACTACGCTACAATCAAGCATCTACCGGCCCCTAACAAAAGCGCATTCAGATGGGGAAATCACATAACTCATAATTGCTTCCATCCACCTGGCAAGAACTTTTGAGAGGAGTTTATAAAAGCTGTTGAGAGGTTGATCAGATGAAAATCTCGAACTTAAAGAGGATCCTTCTTCTTCGAAATGAGGGAGATGAAAGAAGAGTTAAGGCACCTACACAAGGAACCCGAAGAATTAAACTCGTTCAAAGCTTTCATCACATCCTCGCAAATGGAACCTCAAAATTCAGAATTGAAGGGCATAAGAAATCCATCTGAACCCGGCGCTTTATTTCCCTCAGCCCCTTAAGGCCCTCCTTAACTTCAAGCTCAGAAAAAGGCCTTTCAAGCCATCGACTCCACTGATCTGGCAGTCTATTAAACTCCAAACCCTCAATCTTGGGCCTCCGGGCAAAGGGTTCAATAAAGAGATCCTTATAAAAGCAAGAGATCACCTATATGACAGCTTCATGACCACTAACCCATCTTTCATTATCCCACAGGCCCATTACCATGTTTTTATTCTTATGTTGACTAGCAGCACAAATGAAAAAAAGCGGGTATTGTTATCACCGTACTTGAGCCAATCTATTCGTGATTTCTGTTTCCACAAAATTTCCTCCATACACAGCCAAGAGTGAAAGACCTTACAGTTCTCCTTTTCGAACCTTTGATCTTTGGGGATATTATGATTACTTACTATATGCATGTGATTCTTAAGTATTCATTTTTCTTCGTTCTATACTAGCATATTTGATTTATATGTCATGGTTCTTTGTTGCTTGCATAGTATAATTTTTAGGTCAATTTGTTTCCTTATTCGTTTTATTGTATTTTAGTTGTACTTAGTGGCTGTAGACATATAATTACTGACTTCCTATATGTAATCACTAGCTACCTTATGATTGCCATTTCATTTCCTAGTCATTTCATAACCTTTTAATTTGTTTTGAAACTGCTTCTAAGTTGCTCCTTATTCACTACATAATCATTTTATAATGCTTTCTCAATCACATCTTGCTTGCTTCTTAATTGATTCTTGCTTCTCGTTTCCCAATGATTTTTTGGGCCTCACTTCTTGCTTTCATTTGGCTTCTCACTCTAGTAACTAAGTATGGATACCCAAATTTAAAATTTTGGTTGCATGGAAGTCATTTGGGAGGTAAATAAATAAATACATTAAGAACGGTTTAGAGATGCAAACTAAGGAAAACCAAAATGCTGAAGGAGTTAGAAATACAATCTAAGACAAACATACATGAAAGATTGGGAATGATGAATGGCATATTAGCATGCGATTGTCAATGCAATAAGCAATGAATATTAAGAACCAATTACTTACAAATAAAAGGTGACGCATTCTCGTTAAGTATGAGCTTGTGGAAGCAACACAATCAATATATTGCCAACATTCACTAATTGATGGAAAAGCTCTAATCCATGCATGGATATCTCCTAATTATTAAAAATAAAAAATAAATCTAAAGAATCTCTATATCTAGGGGTTGCTGTTTCATTAGGAGAGCATACTTTCATTTCTCTACTCTTATTGATTCTATTTCAAAAAGTTTTGCCAGCAGCATCCCAACAATTTCGGATATACAGATCTTGGACTGTCTGCAGCCATGCAGGGAATGGGTTCCTCATGTACACATAAGTTGGAATAGAATCATTTCCATGATTCCATCTCGTCTTTTTTTTTTTTTTTTGAAGGTTGAGATGCTAAGGTCTCTAAATGTGTGCATCTTGCTTCTTTAGGTGATTATATTATAATGATTGAGGTGACTGCACTATTTGCTTGAGCCATCATGAGAACGGTGGTCTGTGAACTTGGGTTCTGGTAGAGACTCATAGTGCCTTTTGAAAGATGGAGCACACTACATGTTGAGATGCAACATGCGAAAACTTGTTCATGGAATTACAAAAACACCATCATGTATTGTGGATGATCAACAAAGCATACAAATGGAAGACCAGAAATGATATCTGTTGTGAATATGATGCAGCAACCATAGCATGGCTTTGACAAGCATCAACCATTATAGAAGGGGTTGCTTGGCTGTGGGCCCTACATGGAGTCTATCCTTGGGAAGCACCTTACGTCCCATGTTGAATAAGAGTTCAATATATGGGAGACAAATGGCTTAGTTTGAGTAGATAAGTTTCTGTTTTTATTTATTTTATTGTAGGGCTATTTTGGTAATTTTATATTTAGGGTCAGATTTGGTCTAGTTCAAGCTTGGACCTTATTTTGTGTTTGTGTCTTAATTTGGGTGAATTTAGATCTAACATGTTTAAGTTTGTTTGGTTCTTGCATGTTTAGATACAAGAGGAGCTTGAAAAGTCGAACTTCTTAATTTCTAATTAGGAGTACTAGTAAGGATTATTACAAATATGTTTGTAATGGGTACTTTCATTGTCAATGGAATTGAAGAAAAGAAAATATTATCGTGGGTGATTCTACAACTTGTGAAACCCAGGTGTGATCCGGGTAAGTCCTCTCTTTCTTTTTCTTCTTCATCTCAAAGCACTATTCATGAGTTACTGTTCACATTATCTTCTTCTTCATCTTCTCTTCATTCTATTCTTAATCTACTGTTGCGAATGTGATTGATTACAGTAATATTCAATTAAAGCATATTTAATCCTCTATTTACAGTTTTCTTAATATTTCTGGGTATTCTTCTAACCCTGTTTAGTTAATTAAACCTAAACCTAAACCTAATCCATACCACAGCTGCTCTTTAATTTTCTTTGCATTACCACAAAAGTACAGCCTCTTAAATAGCATTAAATCTTAAGAGAAAACCCATCTTTTCTAACCAGGCCCCTTAGAACCCTAAACACTACAACCCATTTTATCCTTTTGATTGAAGCATAGTTACCAGAGCAAGAAGCGAAAGCAGGAAGTGATGCAAAAACAAGAATCAGGAAGCAAGACTCAATAAATCCTTAGGAGCCGAGAAGTGAAAAATGATAATAAAGTAAATAACAATAAGTTATAATCAATAATTTCAACTACAATACACTCAACTGAATAAACTTATAAAAAGAAAGTACTACAAACCCTAAAAGCTATACTATGCAAGTAACAAAGAATCATGACATATAAATCAATATATGGCCAGCTATATCTTAGATTTTACCATACATAGGATTTTTTTTAGATAACTTACATCTAAGAGTCATACTATATAAGACTTCATATAAAAACCATCGGATTTAAATCATTTGTATTGGATTGGAAAAAAAAAATGAAATAAACAATAAAATCAATAATAAATCTTTTTTTCCTATAAAATCATTATTTGATCTCATAAATAATATTTTATTCAATGCTAACGGGATTTACATTAAATAAAATATAATATTATTTCTTAGATCGCTTTTTAGTCGATTCTCCAAACGTTTCTATTCACTGCACCTAAGGCTTCCACTCACCTAACCACACTTCTCAAGCGTGGGAAGTGCGTTTCCCACTATTTGGGGGAGTGGAATGGAATTAGCTTCCCAAATGAGTTTCCAAGGAAGCAAGCTGCTTCGCACCTTGTACCAAGCTTCCCTGCAACTATGGATTGAACTCATCTCCAAACCCTAACTTCTCATCCCCAAATTTAATTAAAATTTTAAGATTTAACAGATTTTCTAAATTCTGAAATTAGTTCACCTTAATTTCCATTAAGATTACTCATAAACAATTCTATCCTTCTCCTAACCTTCTACTCCACATCTACTTTTTTGCTTCAAATCTATTAAACCCAACCTCTCATTTCGGATTTCTTAGTCAAATTACCCTGCAGAGTTTATTACAACAAATCCCCACCCTTCTGTGTAGTTTAGCCTCATATTTCTTAAATCCCTAGGCTATTGTACACCAGTTTAGGTATCAAAGCCAAAGTGCCTAACTATTGTTTGCTTCCTCAACCTTATCACCATGGTTATTAATGTTGAGTTACCTCTAAATCAAATACCTTCTCTCAAGATTATAAAACTACAAAAAAAAAAAAAAAGAAAGAAGAGGTGAGCCAATTGATTCTACGGTTGGACACTACATAAGGTTGTTTGGCTACCATGCAAGCATCCATAGACAAGTTACTTGTGGTTCTAGAAAACAATAGCAATGACAAAGGACCTACCACTGGTATTGCCATACTGGGTCATCTAATTCAGGCCCTATTCCATCATAGGGTCTAGACCATGTTAGCCAACCTACCAATACTTCTAATACTTTGAATCAGCATTAGTATGAAGTGGTTCCTTGGAAAGAGGCATGGACCATAGGCAAGAATTCCAGCCACACAAATGTGTCTCAACATCATGGTCCTAGAAGAGGGTACGAAGACAGAGTAGATAAAGGTGTAAGGCTAGTGCATGACTTCTAAGGAAATCATAATCCAAACTTGTTTCTTGATTAGGTGTATACTCTGGATTGTTTTTCTTGATGGTATGGATTACTTGAAGGCCATAAGCTTCAGTTTACTGAAGTTAAACTCAAAGGGACAGGAAGGATGTGGTAGATAAAGCAACAAGATGGTTATCACAATCAAGCATTTTCTAGACACAAGTTCAATGTAATAGACTATATTCTATGGTGATAGATGGAGATAGCTATATTAATGTAGTGTCTAAAGATGCTGTAAAGAAATTCGGGTTGAAGACAGAACCACATCCTAAGCCTTACAAAGTCTATGGGTTGAGAACACCAACCTTAAGATCTATAAGTGGTGTTTTCCTACATACTCTAATGGTGGAATTACTGATATGATGTAGTGTGATGTACTTCTCAAGGTTTATCATATCCTTTTAGATCGACTGTGATTTTTTTATAAGAAAGTATGATGTACTTCCCCTCAAGGTTTATCATATCCTTTTAGATTGGCCATGGTTTTTTTATAAGAAAGTCCAACATTGTGTGGAAATACATAATCCTTCAAGCATGGCTCTTATGAGATGAAATTGATACCAACCCAAGACTTGCTCACATTAAAGCTCAAGCAGACTGGAGGATCTTTCATTCTCAAGCATGTAAACTCATTCAGTCATAGCATTCTTAGTCCACCTTAAACTCAAGAGGAAATTGATGTAGCAGCCATAACATGGCTTGACAATCATCAACCACTACGGAGACTCCAACACAAAAGGAAGTCCAAGGGGTTGCTTGGCCACAGGCCTTACATGGATCTATATGCGGAACTAATGGCTTAGTTTAAGTAGATAGGTTGTTGGTTTTTATTTATTTGATTGAAGGGATATTTTGGTAATTTTATATTTTGGGTCATATTTTGTCTAGGTTCAAGTTTGGACCTTATTTTGTTTTTGGGTCATTAGTTGAGTTTTAGGTCTAATAGGTTTAAGTTTATTTGGTAATTGCATGTTTGGAAACAAAAGAGTTTGAAAAGTCAAACTTCTACTTAGTTTCTAATTAGGAGTCCTAGTAGAGATTATTATAAATATGCTTATAATGAGTTACTTTCGTTATTACTGGAATTGAAGAAAAGAAATATCATTCGTTTGGGAGATTCTCCAACGTGTGAAACCCTAGGTGTGATCTAGGTAAGTTCTCTCTCTCTCTCTCTCTCTTCAATAAGTTCTCTTTTCTTGTACTTCATCTCAAAGCACTATTCACGAGTTACTGTTCACATTATCGTCTTCTTTATCTTCTCCTTATTCTTTTCTTAATCAACTGTTGTGAATGTGATTAATTATTGTAATATTTATTTAAAGCATCTTTGATCCTCTATCTACAGCTTTCTTAATATTTCTAATTATTCTTCTCAATCCAATTTAGTAAACCAAACCTAAACCTAATCCAAACCATGGCAGCTGTTTAACTTTCTCTGCATTACTACTAAATTGCAGCCTCTTAAATAGCATTAAATCTTAAGAGAACACATCTTTCCTAACTAGATCCCTTAGAACCCTAATCTCTACAACCGATTTCATCCTTTAGATCAACCTCATCTCCAAACCCTTGTTAACAGTGAATTAACCAACTCTCCTAAAACCTTAAGGTGTTAGGAGAGAGACAAATTAATATACTTCAACACCTCCTCAGAAAAAACACTGGTCTCTCCTAGGAACACACTCAAGGAGCCACATGCGAGTCTACATTGTGTACACACGCCCATACACTAAATCCAGGAAAATACTTCCATCGGGATTTGAACTCGCAATCTGGTTTGGCTTGGATACCATGTTAGCAGTGAATTAACCAACTCTCCTAAAACTTTAAGGTGTCAGGAGAGACCATAGTTGCTAGAGCGAAAAGTGAAAGCGGGAAGCGATGCAAAAGCGAGAATCGGAAAACATAAATCCTTGGGAAGCAGGAAGTGAAAACAATAATAATGTAAATAACTACGAGTTACAATCAATAATTTGAAGTATAATACACTAAAGTGAATAAACTTAAAGAAGGTGCTGCAAATCCTAAAAGCTATATTATGTAAGTAACAAAGAATCATGATATATAAATCAATACACAAACCACTTATTATTAGTATGGCCAGCCATACCTTATATTTTACCATGCATAAGATTTACATCTTAGAATCAAACTATATAAGACCTTGTAAAAAACACCATCGGGTTTGAATCTTTTGTAATGGATTGAAATAAAATAATATAAACAGTAAAATCAATACTAAATCTTTTTTCCTACATAATTATTACTAAATCTCATTAATAATATTTTATTCAATACTAACACTAAAGGATTAACATTCAATAAAATACAATATTGTGTCTTGGATCGCTTCTTATAGATGATTCTCCAAACATTTCCACTCGTTACTCCTAAGGCTTCCACTCACCTCACCATGCTTCCCAAGCATGGGAAACCCACTATTTGGGGAAGCAGAATAGAATTAGCTTCCTCCCACCTTGTATCAAGCTTCTTTGCAACTACAAATTAATGTATTTCATGTTGATAGTAAACTAACCAACTCTCCCAAAACCTTAAGGTGTTAGGAGATACACAAATAAATATACTTCAACACCCCCCCAGAAAGAACATTGTTCTCTCCTGGGAACACACTTGGGAAGCTAGGCACGACTCCACACAACACGTACACACACGTAAAACACTATCTGGGAAAATACTTTCACCAGGATTTGAACTCGCAACAAAACCTACTCTAATAACATGTTGATTGTAAACTAAACAACTCTACCAAAACCTTAAGGTGTTTGGAGATACACAAATTAATATACTTCAACAACCCTAACTTCTCATCCCCAAATTCATTTGAACTTTTAAGATTCACATATTTTCCGAATTCTGAAATTAATTTTCCTAAATTTCGATTAAAACTACTCTTAAACAGTTTTATCCTTCTCCAAACCCTCTTTTTCTCCACAAGTTACACTTCAGTCTACCTTCTTGCTTTCAATCTCTAAAACCCAACCACTCACTTCAGATTTCTTAGTCAAGTAAACCTACTGAGTTTATTACAGCAAACCCCTACCTTTTTTGTAGTTCAGCCTCAAATTTGCTAAATCCCTAAGATGTCCTACAGAAGAGTAGAGCTCCCAATATGCAAAACATTATGAAAACCAAATATCAACAAGTAATATCATGAGCTTGAAAGGAAGACTTTCCCATTCTGTAAGTCTGGGCCAAAACCAAAAAGCACAATTATCTAATTGGTAATAACTCCCACATAGAACAAAAAAAAAAAAAAAAAGCCAGGTACCTGTACTAAGACAGCACCAGCAGCATCCCCAAAGATAATGCAGGTCCCTCTATCCGTCCAATCAACATATCGGGAAAGAGAATCAGCGCCAATTACTAGGACATTTTGAAACCCACCTCCTGTAATTTGAATAAGCACAGTTCAATTGCATAAACCATGAGCAATAGTTAAAGCACCATTTTCTTCTAAGTAAACAAATTGGTTACCTCTTATGTGACAAGCAGCTGAAACCAGACCCAAAACAAACCCACTACAGGCAGCTGTAATATCATAGGCCAAAGGATATCTTTTACAACCTAGTGCTCTCTGGATCTGATATTAGAAGCACCAAATTAGATTTTCTTTGAGTGGTTACAATAACCAGCTAAATGTAGACAAATCACTTATAAGCATGAATTAAAATACTGAAATTAACATCGAAATTCTTTTTCTTCCAAGCACAGGATAACCACAAGGGGTTGTGGGGTTTTTTCTATCAATTGGGGGCGGTAGATTTTTTTATTTGACTTGACACTCTCTCCCCCAAAAGAAGCTGAGAATCTATAAATTTTCCATATTTCAGTAGTCCTGTGTCTAGGTTTCAAATATGGTTAAAACCATGAACAAGTAGAAAATCAGGCATGTACACAAAAACTTATTGCCAGTGAAACCTATTTATGCCAGGGAGATCAATGACTGAAGCAATTTCTTACTTCAGGAAACTGGTGGAAAAGTATATAGGAGGTGCTATGGTGTATGCTATTTAGTGATGATGTGTTGATCAACGAAACTAGAGAGGGGGTAAATGACAAGTGCTAAGTTAGGGATGTTATAGAATCAAATGGTTTTACGA
>JAOXJP010000003.1:5311594-5329850 GCA_025762735.1 Platanus orientalis | reverse complement strand
AACACTTGTATACTTGCAAGTAAAGCTACCATGGATTTTTGGTTCATTAAGTTGGATCATTAGTCTAGGTGTAACAATGTAGATCACATTGACTCGGAGGAACCATAAAGATAGAGCTCGAGTTGGGCTGGCCACACCATCACCTATCTCACATTGATTAAGAGGAACCATAAAGATAGAGCTCGAGTTGGGCTGGCCACACCATCACTAAGAGGCAAGAAATGGAGGACTTGTAGACAAATGTTGTATCTACATCGAATCCCAAACAAATTCAGATCACGAGGACTCCTATCAAGGTAACATCTAAAACAAATTTGAAAAAATCTGATAAAAAATGAAAAGTGATGGCCCGGCTAGGTGGTGGTCATTAGACTTCACGGCTTTGGGTACTATCCGTCCCCAACCTGGAGGACCACCAAGTCTTAAAGCTATACATCTTTCCCTTCCTTCCAGTCCAAATGTACCCATATGAGAGCATGGTTGTCCTGAAACAGCTACGCCAAGACCAATGAGTGTTTTGGCATGGAACACGAGGGCGCATGAACCCCTCGACAATTCAATTAATAAAGGAATTGGTACGCTTTATAAACCAGCAATTAGTTTTTCTTTCTGAAACTAAAGCTTCTTTCTTGGAAACCAAAAAAAGAATGTATGGGTAAACAGTGGGAATGCATGGAGGTGGACTTCAGAGGCCTCTCCAGACATCTGTTTCTGTGTTGGAAGAGTGAAGTAAATGTTAATGTCATGGTTGCTACAAGCAACTACATTATCATTAAAGAATCAACAAATCAACCGACTTGCTCTTGGATATGTGCGTGTATTTACGGTGAACCTATTGCGGCCCTCAGACAAGAATGTTGGGAGGAGTGGCTTGCACTCATCAGAAGATTCCAAGGTCTCATTGCATGTATAAGGGATTGGAATTGTTTGTGGGATACCAGGGAAAAAAAATGTGACAATCCTCCTAGTAGAGTGGACATTGAGGTGGGTCTCCAAATTCTCAATGAGACTAATTTGTGTGACTTGGGATTTTGGAGACAACCCTTCACCTGGAATAATGGTCAACATGGAAGAAACATAGTTTGTCAAAGATTAAATAGAGTCGTGGCTAATCGTCAATGAGGATTGTCTTTTCCTGAAGCTTATGTTGAGCATATCCTGCTAGTTGGATCTGATCATTTACTGATAATGCTACATTTATATCAACAAAGAAGAGGGTTCCAAAGAAGACCTTTCCGCTTTGAATGGTTCTAGACGAATTATGATGAGTTTCAAAACATTATCCAAAACATTTGAGGAGAGGAAAGGAATTAAAGAGAAGTTAATGTCAAGAAGAAACTATCAAAATTAAATCTTGCTCTTCGAAACTGGAACTACCACTCCGTTGATAAAATCCAGTGAAATATCGAACAAATCAAGAACAAAATCCAACTAGTAATGGGATGGCCAGAGACAATGACTCAAGGGAGGGAGTTGACTAAATTGCAGGATGACTTCAATAAACTTCTAAAGAATGAGGAAATTCTCTTAGAGCAAAAAGTTAAATCCAATAGATTCAGAGTGAAGATTGGAATATGAAAATTTTTCACTTATCCACTATTACACAAAGGGAGAGGAAAAAAATAATGGCTATTAAAAACCATCGGGGGCAGTGGACTGAAGACCCAAAAGAGATTAAGGATGTGATGAGAAGTTATTTTCAAGTTCTATTTCAAACCTCACATCCTAATACTTAGGAGATTCAAAAAATAGTGGATAAGATCCCTAAATCCATTTCAGAAGATGACAAAAGTTTGTTAGACTCTCCTTTCTTTGATCACAAAATTAAAGAGGTGGTGTTTAGGATGGGACCCCTTAAGGCTCTAGGATTGGATGGATATTTTGCAGGTTTCTTCCAAAAATACTAGAATACGATTGGGCACATTGTATCAAAGTATGTTATGAAAATTTTAGAAGGTAACAAGGGCATAGGGGAAATAAATCAAATTTTTTTGGTGCTTATCCCCAAGAACAATAGCCTAGAGAGCCCATACCAGTTTAGGCCAATAAGCCTATGTAATGTACTGTACAAAATTGTAACAAAGCTGCTAACAAACAGAATCATGGGGGTTCTTCCTAAGATCATTTTTCTGAACCAATGAGCTTTTACATCAGGAAGGGTAATAATATCTGATAACATTCTTATAACCCACGAACTCCTCCATCATATGCGCACCCACAAAACAAAAGCCTAGGCTCTGACAATTAAAATGGGCTTAAACAAAGCTTATGACTGAGTGGAGTGGTCCTACTTAATCAAGGTCATTGATAAAATGAGGTTTAGGCAAAAATGACAACTTATTTATTAGTGTATCTCCACTACGTCATTTCAAGTAATGATTAATGGGCAACTAGAGAGACATTTCAAGGCAACAAGGGGATTGAGACAAAGGGGACCCTCTATCTCTCTATCTGTTCCTTATGTGTGTAGAAGGACTATCAGTTGGTCTACGTAACTTAGAAGAAACCAATATTTTTTTTTTATAAGAAAAAAATTATTAAAAGAGGGCAAAAAATAATGTACAAAGAGGATAAGGAATCCCCACAAAAAGAAAAAGAAAAAGAGGGAAGAAACCACAAAGCCGAGGAAGCCCCGCCTCAAGTAGAACTCAGAAAGCTTTATACTTCTCTCCCAATGCCTAAGGAGGTCCCCATTAAGCACCCCATCATATCCCTTGCACCTCCTAGCCCACCTATAGACCTTTCAAGCTGGCTCAGAATGCCCTTTAAAGACCTTGTTGTTCCTTTTTAACCAGATTGTCCAATTTACTGCAGCGGGGACCAAACACCAGAGCCTTTTACCAAATGCATTCAGCGCCAAATGACTCTAGCAAGAAAAAAGGCCCCTAATATCTGATGCGACAACACAAGTAATCCCAAAATCCCTCGACAGACCACACCAAATCTCCTAAGAAATATGGCAATGAATAAGCAGGTGAGTAACTGATTCTGCATCATGGTAGCATAGAAGGCAGGTACTTAGCAAAGGGAAGCCTTTCCTCCATAAGGCATCTATTGTGGAAATTTTCTCCAACACCGCAGTCCACATGAAGAATTGAACCTTAGGGGGCAGCCTGGTTCCAAACCACCTTCCTTAGGCCCACATATATTCTTGGGGTAATCACTTACCCATAACAAGACCTAACTAAGAATTCACCCCCTGAAACAATCTTGCACACCCTCCTCTCTTCCTGGGTACAGGTTGATGTGCGTAGCTTGCAAACGAACCAAAGGCTCAGTCATCCTCGCGATCTCCAGTCAAACAAGTTCCTTCGCAAAACCGGATTTCACACTATTGCCCCGCCAATACCAAATACGTTTGATGCTACCAAAGCCTTTGGAACCACCGCTAGAACATACATATCCTCAAAATCTTGTCTGAGTAGTCTTTCCCTGCACTAAGTATCCTCCCAGAATTTAACACACCTTCCATCCCCTACCTCGATAGCCACCCCTTCCCTAAAAAGGGACATAAACTGCATGATGTCCCTCCACAGGTTACAACCAAAAGGACTTCTTTGAACTGAAGGTTCCCACCCATCCACAATGCCAAACTGGGTACCAACCACTTACTTCTACAAGCTCCCATACTTATACCCAAATCTCCAAAGCCATTTACACAGAAGAGTCTTATTCATGGACTTCAAGCACCGAATCCTTATTCCCTCTATCCTTAGGGGAACACACCTTTGTCCCAAAAAACTAGGTGCATACATTTCTCATCTTCTCCTGCTCTCCAAAGGAAGTCTTACTGAATTTTCTCCAAGGTATGACAAACTAAAGTAGACAAGACTAGGAGGGATAAGTAATGAATGAGAATACTTGCCAGAGACACCTGTATCAAAGTGAGTCTACCACTTTTTGAGAGCAACCGTGTCTTCCAACCATTTCACACCTCCTTTTGTTTATAGGAAGCACCAAGAGGAAGACCAAGGTAAATAAATGAAAGATTTCCCTGCCTGCATTCTAAGCTTGCCGCGAGCTGATCCAAATTAGGAACTTCCCCAATGGTTATCAAACAACTTTTGTCAAAGTCAAGGCGAAGGCCAGAGACCACCTCAAAGCATCGGAACACGCACCTCAACATCCTAATCTGCCGTTAGAAATTATCATAATATAATACAAGGAATTCAAATTCATAGACATAGTTCATCAATTTTTCACATGCTCTTTGCTGATGACTGTTATATTTTTTGTAGAGCTCATATGTCGGATGGACAAGTTATGAAAGACAAATTACAGAGTTTTAAAATGCATCGGATTAGCTTGTGAACCTAACCAAGTCGGAGGTGATCTTTTGCTGCAACACCCCATCTTCCATTTGATGAGACCTGACCACATTGATGAGACTTCAAGAATCGAATCAACCTTCCAAAGGAAAAAACAAGGTTAATCTATTCTCGTACATAGAGACCCGGGCCAAGAGTAAGATCAAAAATTGGAAAACTCAATTCCTCTTCCCAGTACATAAAAAAATTCTTTTAAAGTCTGTTATTGGATCCCTACCAAATTATGCTATGTCTTGTTTTCTAATATCCAAAAAATTTTGTTAGCTCATTAATAAATAACACAAGAACCTTTGGTGGGGGCAAAAGCTTCAGGAAAGAAAAATTAGTTAGGTGAAATGGAATACCCTTAGAAGTCCAGTGTTAAGGGGGTATAGGGTTCAGAGATCTCCATCTAGCCAATCTAACTTTATTGGCTAAACAAGCAAGGAGACTAACAACACCACCAAATTCCCTATGGGTATGCCTGATGAAATCAATCTATTTTCCATCAAAACACTTCTAAGACTACCAAAAGGTAGAAATGAATCTTGGGGGTGGAAAAGTCTAATGGAAGGAAGAGACATTCTCCTTAAATGATGCTTATAGACGGTGAGGGATGGTAAAGACATTGAATTCTGGTTTGACCCTTCGCTCCGAAGTCTCCTAAATGGCAAAATAGAATCGTCTCCCTCTAAAAACTATCAGATCAAGTTTGTCAATGAGCTAATTAACCAGGCAAAAAATACATGGTACCTAGCCCCAATCAAGAACCGTATCTCTCCAACTGAAAAAGAAGCAATCTTGCACACGCCCATCAACCACATTTTACCTTCAGATCAAATTATCTAGAGGTATAAGCCCAAGAAAACATTTCAGTTAAATCGGCCTATGCTTTATAAGCCACCATGTACCACCCTCACAGACCATGAGGCACTGACAATATTTCATAAATGTATATGGTCATTAGAAGTTCCAAGGAAAATTCAAAGCTTTATGTGGAAGACATGCCATGAAGCCCTCGTAGTATCCAAAGGACTTTATAAAAGAATCAATAATATACCTTCAATACGTCCATCATGCAAACAAGATGAGGAGGTTGTGCTGCATGGTCTGGTTCTTTGTCCCACTGCTTCCTCTATTTAGACTCGATGCATGTCCTTTTTGTAAGGCCGAAATCCGAAAAAACAATCATTTTCTCCAAGAGATAAGAGAATCTCCTAGAAAAACACAGAAACCAGTTGATATTCAATGGAATGCAATCTAACCCAATGAAAGCTCAATGGTGCAAGAACCTGGAGAGGAATCAGAAGAAGAGTGATCAGATTCAAAAACCTTTTTTGACCGAAACAGGTTTTTTGTTCATGACCAATTATAGGAAGGATATGTTCAGGTAAATGTTGATGTGGCATCACCACTAGACAGGACGGCCTCAGGGATGGGTGCAGTTTCTATAAACCGCAAAGCGGATGGCTTGGATCAATCAGGGTGAAGGTGAAATGGCAGCCACCTTTGGAGGCGGAAATGGCAGCCATTGTATTGGGACTTCGGTTAGCTGGCCAGACTATGTCAAAAAAAGTGCTTATTCTCTCATATTCATTAAAAGCAGTCGCCATAGTCAATGGTAGTTTTATATCTTGACCCTGGTGCCTCCGAAATGTCTTTCTGGAAAGCAGGCAATTGATATCCGCCTTTGATTACAGTTCTTATTTGGCATGTAAAAAGAACATTTAATAGTCAGGCACATGATATGGTGCAATAGAGGATTAAAAACCCTACAACCTTGTGGGATTGTCCTAGATGGACCCTCCCTGGGGAATCGTCTGTTTCTTGTCCTTCCTTTTCTGCTAAATGCATTGCTTTATTACCCAAAAAAATAAAAACACGAGTCAAAAGTCCAGACCCCTCGAACTTCATTTACACCAGTCTCAAGTGCTGCTAGATCAAAAACAACTATGAGATAAAACATGAAAAGAAAACTAAAGCAGAAATGAACCATATACAGAAAAGAGCTGACAAAAGGCCCTTCAAGCAGTAAATAGACCCCTTGCCAAACTACAAGGAACATCAAAACAGTGTAAAATTCTCTCTTAAACCTCTTTTCAAAATCGGATTCTAGAGGTCCCTCAATATAAAGGCCACCAACAAAGGTGGTTGTACACATTCAAACACCATCACCCGTCAAGGTAATGATCCTATTGACCTATCAACCACAGCCCCATTAAGATTCGGGCTCAAGCGAAACGATGATAGACATAATCCAACCTTTGGCCCGGATGAACAGTAGCAGAAAAAAAAAAATCTTTTTTTTTTAAAACTTACAAAGGATTTTGAGCAATCTATGACTTATCAGTCTCCATTGGCTCGGGAGCAGCTACTGGTGTCTCACCATTGCCATCTGCTGTGCTCTCACTGCTACCGTCGCTGCCTTGAGATCCGGATTCATTCCCATGGTTGGAAGGTGGTGTCTCAGTAGGAGTCTGTGGCATGGCTGGCTTTGGTTTCGTCATAATTGGTCTGCAAAACCTGCTCAACAGTACTTTCAATATTTTGAACAAAGAGAAAGCCCAACATGAGCACATCACTCCTCAAAATGTAATGCTTATTCTCACACAACCAAGCAGGTTTAAAGGCACACACATACACAGCAGTTCAGGTATCACAAAGAATCCGTGAAACCAAACTGAAAGAAACATAGGTTTCTAATACAGGAGAAAAGCAAGAGGGAAGACTTAAACTGAAGGTCATCAAATTCTACCTGTCAAGTGTTTCGGCTTTTCTTTTCAAGTCGGTTGACAGCAGAACTGGAGACGCATACTTGGGCAGACTTTCCTGTTGCTGCCTCTTTTCTCTCAACCATGCCTCAGCTTCCCCACACTCATTTATGACCTACCAGATATCGAAGCAAGAGTTAATTAAGAAAAAAAGAGCTGGGGTGAAAAGATATAGAAGTTCCCTCAACCCAATCACAAGAGAAGTTGGTCACAATCCTCCAAACATTACCTTCTGTTTTTCAGCCATGTCAATGTGATCAAATTTGGGATCATTCGACAGTGCTGCTTCTCTGAAACTATTAATACAATAGACAAGTTGATCAATAACCGGTCCTCTCTCAGAGTGCTCCTTGTAACGTTCTTCAATGGGATCACCTTGCTGCAATCCATTCATCATCATCAAATGTCAACATTTCAAATCAATTTTTTTAAGCCAGCAAATCAGCATGTTAGAATGAAAAGACTTCACCTTTTTGAGCTCCTCCAGTTTAGCAACATAAACACCTTTGGTTTCATCCTCACCCTCTTCATACAACCAATCCTCTGCCTCCTGAAGCTTAGCAGTTAAATCTTCCCTCTCTGAAGGGGTCACAAAATCTTGATATTTGTCATGCAGCTGGTGAACCCAAGAAAAAAACAATTACAATATCAGCTTTTCAGTATGTAGCTATAATTCATACACAATGTAAACTAGGACAACTCAGTCTACCTTGTTTCTCATGTCATATACATAAGCCTCCACAGCATTCTTCCGGTCCTTTGTTTCTTCCATCACTCGGTCTTGCAGAGCCATTTCAAACTCCTTCTCCACTGCTTTCTGCACCTCGGCAGGTGTCATTCCACCATAAACTGATTCTGCAACTGGGACATTAGTTTTCTTCACCTTTTTCTTTGGAACCTCGACCTGCAGACCAAGAACAAAGGTGTTTTATACATTAACAACCACCTTCCTGAGTACCAGCACCCAACCACAACCTCTGTTAGTTAACTTCCGCAAGCATAGACAGATGAAACCTGATTACCAACAACAGGTCATCTCATATTTTTCTTCAACAATCTCTATCAAACAACGAGGGTCATTGCTTTGGTGCAATGGTAGTGGCTTGGGCTGTCAGCGTGAAAACACTAGCTTTTGAGTCTCATGATTAGCACTTTGTGCAAAAAAGCAAAATGTTAGGTATGTCTCCGGTCCACTCCTCCCAGTAACCCGTAGTTATGGGACCAACACTGGGTAATGACCTTTTTAATCTCTATCAAACAACTCCAACAATTACCGATAAATGCAGAAAAAAACTCAGATTTATGTTAAGAAGAAATTGACGCATGTCTCTTGTCTGACACTGATACAAGGCGTATGGCGTGGCAACTTGGAGAACCCAAAACACAGATAGGACCATACATGTTATTTTATGTAATTTGGTTCACATAAATGTGCAACATAAAAAAATAAAAATAAAAATAAAATGAAAATAAAATCAACTGATGACCGACCAAAATGGTTTGGTAATGTGATACAAAGACCAATGACCACACCAGTGAGGAGTGAGATGGTGAAAGTTAAATAAGTTCAAACATCAAGAAAAATACCAAAAATGACATGGATTGAAGTAGGGAGAAAAGACACGAGTGCTTGTGATATGGCCCCAAATAGAGAGAAAAGGAGGAACAACATGTGTATCAAACACAATAACCAACAAGGCCCATGGAGGGTCCTCAAGAAATTATTCCAAAAAAAAGCCTCAGTTAAAATTTTGTATGTATCTGCATATTCATATTTAACAGAAAAACGAAGAAGAAACAAGAAGCTCATGGATGATAAAAGTACAGTTAAGAATATCTTAGTAAGATGTCAGAACTTGATTACCAAAGATTGTTTCATATGTTTCTCTCCTACAATCTCTCTAACTTATTCTATTTCGCTTGAAACAAATGAATTAAGTTTTCTAGGTGAATAGTGTCAAGGTCACCAAAAGAACTCAATGGGTTTGACACATCGCTCAATTATCATGTAAGAAACATCAGCCCAAAATCATTACATAGCAAAAAGCCCTCTTTTCTAGTTACACAACACTAACCAGAAATTTAAAAACTTTCAACAACAGCTCTAGTATTCTTCGGTCCATTCTTGTTTTAAATTTTTTTGAAGTCTATTTTGTAATAATTCTCTTTCTTTTACTAGGTCTTTTACAAATATGAAGACATAATTTAAGCAACCAAGGAATCTTTGTAGTTGTTTTTTTTATCAGTAATCTTGTCCGGGAATTTATCGGCAAATTGAATTAACACGATTTATGGAGTTATTGTTCAGTTTTCTATTTCGTATCCTAAAAAATTGATATAATTAAAAATACGACCATGACAAAGCAACAAAGATATAATTAAAAACATATACATTGTAAACTAGCCAAAGTTTCCTGACCTTCACATCTGTTTCCACCTGTACAGGCTTGTCACCTGACTCCGGAACGCCATTTTCAACCCCGGATGCATCCGTGGTACCTTTAGCATCTTGCATATTTACATCACTTCCACCTGTATCAGCACAAGCCTCATCAGTTTCCTTCTTTGCAGCTTCCTTTGCTGGCTCCTTTGCAACTGGAACATCGATTTCTTCTTCTTCTAGCAGCTGAAATAAGCGTTATCTTAGAGGCTTAGAAAAGAATGCCAATATACTACATTTAAATTAAACCACAACTCTGTCCGGTACTTACTGTTGCTGACTCAACAGACACAATACCATGCAGATTCAAGCGAACTTTCAACTTCAGTTTTGCACGTCCACCTTTTGTAGATTGGAAAGGACCAATCTGAAACATTCAGAATACAAATCAGGTTAAGGGAATACAATTTATAAAAAAAGAAACCACATGCTTGCAAATGAAATAAACTTAGGATTGAATCCTTAGCAGATCATATACCGTGTAAGAGCTGATCTTTGCAGGTGCCTGCAATCCACTCACATCAGCATAAAGAACATCAACAGTGAATGTGCCTGATCTGTAGAATGTCAAAGCCTTGATACTGGGCATTGGATTTCCCTTGGGGAAAACAACAGTTTTTTGTTGGTGATCTGCTGCTCCGTTCTGGGAATCAGGTGCAGTGCCTTTCCAGGACAAGGCAATTGAAAACGGAAAACTCTCATTTACCTGAAATAGACAGAGAAAACAACACTTAGCAACAACCTAATGTCACAATCTTGCAAACGAAAAATAAACAAGAATCAGGAAAAAAAATAATTAAACCAAAATAAAGCTAGTTTGCACATTAAGAACCAAAATGAACAGAAGCAGTTCTACTTGTCTGTTCAATGTCACATTGTCACTAGCAACAGGGGAACACAATACAAGATGTACTAACAATGTCAGGAATATCAAAAAGTGAAAAGTGAAAAATCTGGCATGAAAAGAAGATGTGTGGCAGCTGACCTGTCACACTATTGCCAAAAGACATATTGAGTCATTAATTCCACTACCTATGTATATATGTAAGAGTAACAAAATACGATGTAAAGGCCATTTGGGACCCAGGGATTGAACGAATGGAAAAGAGGCTATCATCTTGGAAAAGGATGTATATCTCAAAGGGAGGTAAGTTGACTTTGGTTAAAGTGTGCTGTCAAGTCCTCTATACTTCCTTTCTATGGTTCCAGCTCCAGCCTATGTAGTTAAAAAATTGGAAAAACTTCAGTGAGATTTAATTTGGGATTTGGCGGGAGACATAAAATCCTACCTAATAGCATGGAAGAATGTTTGCCACCTGCTTGATCAAGGGGGTTTGGGAATCGGAACAGAGCCCTTTTGGGAGAATGAAGAAGAGAAAATAAGTTTTAGAGAAAAATTATTAAAGCCCAAGTATGATTAATAAGATCAGATAAGTCTCACATTACGAACCCTCAATTCAAACATTGAAATTCTTGGATAGCTGCAATAAATCTGAATCACCTCAATTCCCTATTCTGACCTTTTACTTCCAGTGAACAAGGACCCTAATAAGGTCCCCCATCAAGAGTGATGCAGGAAGGAACAATAATTTCCCAGAGGGTCCCTATGGTTGTGGCATAAGAACCGGAATTACTAAAGTTTACTCTTCCTTTCTTAGAAATGTGGCCTTCGGGGGGGTTCGTCAAGGATAGACAGTCCGATTTTGGGAGGTTCGGTGTGGCAACAGTGCTTAGGGAAAGAGACTCCCTGGACATTTCCAGATTGGCTTTAAACAAGGATGGCTTGGTTCAAGACCATTTGATTGGATCTCAGTCTTCTATTTCGTTGAATCTCCAGATTCAAAGAAACATCAACAATTGAGAGACCAAGGTGATTGCTAGCCTAGTGCATATGCTCAAGGGGGTTAGCATAGGCAAGCAAAGAGAAGGCAGATAAACAGCTGTGGAGTGTGGACTAAAGAGGCTAAAGGTATTTTCTCGGTGAATTTGTTTTACAAGTCCTTGGAGGCTATTGGGACCAGCTTTAGCTCAGCTAGATCAATTTGGAAATCAAAGATGCCTTCTAAGTCTGCCTTCTTTCTTTGGTTGGTGTATTGGGAAAACGTCTTAATGCTGGATAATTATAAAGCTAAGGTTTTCCAATGCCAAACAGATACTGCCTTTGTTGCCAAGAGAGTGAAACAGTAAGCCATATGTTCATGCATTTCCCTGTTGCTGCTATTATATAGTGCTTCATTTTAAAGTTACTTAGTGTTGCTTAATGAGTGGAGTCAATCCTCATTTGAATGTCTTCCCATGAGGGGTAAGTGTGTTTAGCAAAGTATTCCTTTCGTAGCTTGCTTTCAGTTTGGACTGTAAGGAACAACCACAGTTTTGAAGAGGTTTCCACCAATATTTTGTTGTTGCCGGAGAAATCCTTCTTGCTATTATATCGATCGGTCTCATCTTCCTTTATTTAAGTCTCTAAAGCTTCATGATTGGGTTTTCAAGTGGGGCTCAATTGTACTGATGAATACCTAGCATCTCTTCTTTCAACAAACGTTTCCACTCAAATGTAGATCAATATCTAGTGATCACTTGTATTGGTGTTGTGAATGGCATCAGGCACTGCAGATAGGATATCAAAGCCTTGACAAACTGTACAGGTGTGAAGATAAGAAATGCAGGTATAAAGTTTAGACAGAGATCAAAAACAAGTATCCAGAGCTTAATTACCATATTAGATATTTCAGTCAACAAGTTCAGGTATTAGGATTAGTGCTGCAGCAGTGGTCCGAAACAAATACTAAATTAATAGGGAAAGTAAACAAATAGATAAATAAATAAAGTAGTGCCATGTATGTAAGCTTTCACCTACAAGAGCAACAAGCAGAAATCATACAGGGTGAAAATATAAAATAATAAATCATAATGCAACCCAAATATTCATTCGACCATACAAAAGCATTTCATCTGCCAATGTTTCAGAAATATGTTGCAATATTCTCAAATTCTCAAAAACCTGATCTGTTTCAACCCTTAAACTTTTGTATGAGATTATTCAGCAAGTACAATGAATAACAAAATAAGTTTAAATAGAACTTAAGGCAAAATTTTACCTGGAACTCTCGCACCTTAAAAGTTGGACTAAGAATTGCACATTGGAGAGCGCATCCTCGGGCAACACATTCACTAGCATTCATAGTCCGCCTTGGCTCCTTCCCAAAAAAGTCTGTCAATATTCTAATGACTGCAGGAACACGTGAACCAGAACCAACAACCTCTACTGCATGGACATTTTCAACAGTAAGTCCAGCTTCTGAAAGAGCCCTCTCCAAAGGTCCCTTCACACGTTCCAATATAGGAATACTGATCTGCTCAAGCTCATCCCTTTTGATGAACCCTCTCACATCTTTCTCGTCCATTAAGCACTCTATATTCAAAGGTGCCTCCGGATTAGCACTAAGCATCTTCTTCAATTTTTCACAAGCAGCACGGAGTCTAAGGCAAGCCCGTGCATTCTGAAAGACATCAATTTTGTACTCCTCCTTGAATTTGGCTGCAAAGTGCTGGAACAGAACCTCATCAAAATCTCGACCACCAAGTGATCGATCAAACGCATGAGAGAGAATTTTCAGCTGGCCTTTCTTGAAGCCTGCAATGCATACCTGCATACTTGCATGGCCAACGTCAACAAAAGCAACGTTTAATTGGTCATTCTCAGGCAAATCTGTCTTGTAAATTCCATAGGCCAAGGCCGTCGCTGTCGTTTCATGAATCAGATGAAGCGGACGCAAACCGGCAATTGTCGCTGCATCCAAAACAACTCTTCGTTGAAGTTCCGTGAAATAAACTGGAATCCCAATACAACAATCCACCACTGCTGCGTTTAGATTCTTCTCCGCTATACTTTTCAGATTCGACAGCACCATTCCTAAAACTTGCGTCGGCGAAAAGGCCCTAGCTTCTCCCAGGTACCTTGCGTGAATTAGTGGATAACCATCAGGCCCTTCGGTGACGGTAAAAGGTAACGCCTTGAGATCACGTTGAAGCTCAGGATCAGAGAATTGGCGACCGATCAAACGCTTTATCTGAGAGATCGAGTTTTTAGGGTTCATCATAGTCGAAGCAGCCCCCGCAGTTCCAATGAACCGCTGCTTCTCACCAAAGCAGACGATAGCAGGAGTCTCCCGTTTCGACTCATCATTGAGAACAACATCGATCCCTCGTTGTCGAGCAACAGCAACGATGCAGCTTTCATTGCCGAAATCAAAACCAACAACGCTCATTTTCGCTGGAATAAAACCAGTGCGGCAGAGCAAATTGGCCAACCACGGAGAAGGAACAACGATCTGAACAATAATGCATCAAAGAAATCGTAAACTCTCCAATTTAAAAAACGCTATACGATCAAGTAAGACAAAGTGGCGGAAGATCAAAATAAATAAATAAGAAATGAAAATTTTCCTTCTCTTTTTTCTTAAAATAAAAAGAAGGACTAAAAAAATTCCGATCTGATTACGAATCTAGACATAATCATCGCCACTGACTAGCGTCAAGCTTCAAAGAAAGGGAAAAAATCGAAGAAAAACGAAAGCAAAGCAAGATTCAATACTCGAACAAGAAAATAACTCGCCAGATCAAAACCTAGCTAAACAAATATAGTTTAAATTTCGGAAACAATTAAACGAAAGAGAAACATTGATCTGCAACGCTTACATGTTCCAGAGAAGGTGACTTAATGAGTAGAAATTCTGGAATATTAGGGTTCTGGATACCTTTCGATTTGCAGTGCTTCTGCTATTCCTTTTCAAGGGAGGTTCTGTTGGATCGAACGTTGTTATCGTGCGAGCACGAGTGTGTTAAAACGTAGCATGTGGATGAATTTTCTGGAATTCTCTAAACCTCAAGCAAGCCAAGCTTATGGACGTAGCGCGGCAGCTCTGGAGGACTCTAGAGATACTATGGTTCCAGAAAGATCTACAAGGAATCTGAAAAATGTTTAAGTATTCCTAAGGTTATGTCTGTTTGGGTGAAAAACTCAAGATTTCCCAGGATAATTATTTTTGCTAGGAATTCCCACATTCTTGTTATTTGTTCACCAAATCCTCCGAGGAATAAAATGGGTAAGGGATAGATGATATTTTAAACGATATAAATGTTCTATATAGGAGATTTGGTGTCTAGAATAAAACGGGTGGGAGGTCATGAAATTTCAAATTCCCACCCATTTTATTCCATGTGACGTCCACCGGTGTCCTGGATATCAAACCGACAGTTGCTCCCAATTTTAAATTCTAACCCATTCTATTCCACACCATCCTGGACACCAAATCTTGGATAGGATATTTACTCTCATTTGTTTCCAAATGATACCACGAAATGGAATTCGTTTTGTGAAAAAGCATCCAGAGGTAACCCTCTTGGGCCTAGCCAGGGTTTTCTCGTAGGGGGCAAGCTAGAGGATTATGTGTACCCGCTTAGCAAGCACCAATGGAGTGCTCACACCAACAGATGACACATCACATTGAAAAAGCGATTTACATTTTTTTTTTGGGGGGGCGAGGGATGGGGAGGTGCATTTCACTTTTTCAACATGACATGTTGCCCGTTGGTTATGGGCACACTCTTGGCATTGGTACGTGGTGCACTTAATCCGATCTTTTGGGGGGGGGGGATTTTTTTGATAGGAGGGGCAACTACATCATAGTTGATACAGATCAAGCATACTATTTCATCCGGCCCATTATTATTACAAATATACTCACACATTGAGGGGGACAACTGCCCCCTTCTCCTACATGGCTTTGCCACTGCGCCCGATGCTGGGCAATGCATGACATAAAAAAGGCTTGCAACCACCTCTTGTGCCTAGAGCAGTACTCTCCAATTTTTCACATGTTGCATAGTATTTTGCACACCAGTACAAGAGGGTCATCAAGTGTTTTTTCACAAATAAAAATCCATTCAACCATATTGTCCTAAAAAAACAAAGCGGATTTCCTACAGCCAAAAACCGTGCAATGATCCTCAAGTGCCATTGCTGGATGATGTGATAGAAAAAAGTGAACCATCACATCTTACGATCAATTATGAGCTTTATTTTCTCCCCAAATATCCACCACATGTCATCCGGTGCCTACCACTTGAGCTTCATTGTACGGGTATTTCGCTACAAAAAAATATACTTTGCGAGAAATCTACATTTTCCCATGGTACCTTCCCTTTGCATTTTGAATTTTATCTGGAGCTTCAGATTGATCTAGGCCCATTCGAGTCATGTGAAAGGATTTACGAGCAAGGTGATGCAGTGCAACACATGATTTCAGGTTTAGAGAAAAATTAAAGCAGAAAAGTAGTTATTAATAGGGTTTAATATGGTCTCTATTTTATTTTAAAATGTCTCATTTTGTTAAGTTTTCTGGGTTTTATTAGGAATGTATTAATTTGTTAAGTATTGGTTTTTAATAGAAAAGTGTTTTTAGAAGATTAGGATGTTATTGGCTTCACAAAGGGGAATTCACAAATTTGTAATTTGGAAGGTTCTGCACAGTATTATTTCCAAATGACATAACTTTTTGCATAGATGTCTATTTGATGCAATTTTTGGTGTGTTAGAAAGAAGACTTCAAGGGCTGCAATCTTTATTTCATGAGATTTTTAAATTTGACCGTTTTTAAGACAAAAATTTAGCTAAAAGATAATATATATGTGATCAAAATCTTTTCATATAAATTTTTGAATGAATTTCTTTAGAATTGTTTAGGGTTTTTTTTATTTTTTTGGTCTTTAGTCTATAAATAAACTAATATAATAAATCATTATTATTCTTAAATTATTAAATAAAGTTTTTAGTTATTGAGATTAGTTCTTTATTAATTCTTACAAATCCATTGTTTCTACTATTATCACTTGTGAAAGTCAATAGGTTTAGGGAAGGATGTTCTCAATCCGTTAAGCATGATTTATCTCCGACGCTCGATTGCACTATATGAACTCAATTTTAGAAGCCATGCTAGCCCTCAAAACTCTTGAATTCATCTTCAATTATTTAAGCACATTGATGCAAGCTCAACGACGAGTTAATCATGGTTCTTTTTGTTCTAACAAAATCCCATCTAGAACCTCCATTACCTTAAGTGTCTTTAAGAAGCCAATAAGATCTTGTTTAGATATGTGCTTAATCATGTTACTGTATGTATATTTAATGATGATAGTGTGCCCAGCAGATGATTACAAAAACAATAAAAACGTGTTTGGATGGGTTAGGAAATAGTGAAACTTAGGAGTTGTGAACTTAGGCTTCGGTTTTCAGATCTTGCTCCAAAATTAAGTCCATAAGGGAGTGATAATGAAGGTGAGGTGAAAGCCCTCCCGTTCAACGAAAACGTATGGAATAAATTGTGCTGGAGGACCTTCTTCCACCTAAATAAGAATGCTTCGAATGTGGATTATGTGCCACTTTACTTGTCATTGTTCTCAAAGGATTTGGTAGGACCAACTAAAGTCACCCTCATGGTTCAAAATCTCTCACAATACGCTAGCACCTTCTTCCACCTAAATAAGAATGCTTCGAATGTGGATTTATGTGCCACTTGTCGTTGTTCTCAGAGGATTTGGTAGGACCAACTAAAGTCACCCGACTCACCCTAAGGTAAGACTAACATCAAGGCCAACACATTAGCACTAAGAAATGAAAAGCATCCCCAAAAAGTGTAAGTCACTTTTTTGACACTGATGTCAGTCCTACCTTAGGGTGAGTTTAGTTGGTCCTACCAAATTCGAGGCGACAACTGTCCTCTTGTTTTCAAGTGAAATTTTATTTTTGAAAAGATAACATCTAGATATATATTTGTGCAAACAAATATTTCTCATTTTTTATCCTTCTAAACTTCCACAGGATCCTTTTATTAATAAAAAAAAATCACAAAACTCCATGATCCAATAATTAACAATCAAACTCATCCAGTAATCTTAGGAGTGTTAATGGGCCAAGTTAGCCTAGTAGGTTTTGGGTTTGGCCCAGCATGACCTTGGGCTGGGCTGAATCTATGTGCCTAAAGGTTTAGAACCATGTGAAAGTTTAGTTTGTTAACTATTGTTGTGCGGAATCCCTAAATTAACAAAATAGAAGAAAGAAAATAATGAAAATAGCAATCACACAAAGAACAAGAGATGATTTACGTGGTTAGGCTTGAAGCATACGTCCACGGGTGAAGAACGGGGAGAGAGATTTCACTATGACCAAAAAGCAAAGATTGCAATGAACAGTGCATTGGCATGGAACCCAATAAACCCAAAATATAAACCCCCCAAACCCTATTCAACATGCGGATTGGTTCAGACCCAAATCATAACAAAAATACGGGTCATATCAGGTTTTTCTTTGGATTGTTATCCGGGTTATGTTTTGGGTTGAATTTGTTGGAAACGGTTTTGAAACACCCAGATTTTTTTGTGCCCAGATTCAAAATCTGACTGGATAGACATCTTTGAGCCAAAATAAAAGTGGGACCGACAAGCAGTTTGAGGTGGGTCCACATGGGTTAGTGTTCACCTCAATGAGGAGAACAACGTTGTATGGTTGGATGCTCAAAATCGTTAATGGGTGAATGAGAAATTGTCTCCAAAAATGCCTAATTGATCACTAGTAAAACTGTGTGAAATTTGAATAGTCCCACATGGTGTTTATGCCGATCCTGTTGATCCTGAAGAGGTATTTCACCTCAATATATGAACAAGGTTTGTCTTTATGAAAC
>JAOXJP010000003.1:5296364-5311494 GCA_025762735.1 Platanus orientalis | reverse complement strand
AGACCATGTGACACCCACGAGACATCATGTGAATATTACCTATGTGGCTGCTTATGTGTACTCTTACGTGTCATAATTCGTTTTGTAATAAGTTTGAAGTCCGGCCTTCCCTTTGTCTATAAAAGGCTAGAGTGTTCTTTGTGTAAGGCAGACTGGGGAATGTCCAGATCACCTATGTCTTCAGTTGTGTTCTTAGTCCAGGTTCAGTCCTTCTCTCTTTCTCTTTCAGTTGTAATCATCTTTTCCACCCTCTTCTTAGAGGTGGTTTTATTTTGTTAATATATTCCGGCTACACCGTGCATTTCTTTAAGCATAATCTGCTACCCTGTCATTATCTCTTCACTATTCCCGGGCGCTCAGTTGGTCTGGCCGTGCGGGGAGCTGCCCTGCTTGGCTGGGGTAGTTGAATAGTGGCCCCCTGCTCAGCAACCACAGTCCGAGCACTCCAAATCCCTAATTTTCAAAAAAAAAAAAAACTTTGGTCGGTCCCAGCTGATCGTCCACCTTGCGTATGAAGTCGTCCATCTTGTCTACTTCGTGAATGAACCATATTAAGAGGCAAGGTGAGGAAGAGATTGAGAGACAACGTTAGGAACTTTAAATGCAAAGGGAAGGAGAGAAAATACGAGAGAGAGGGAGAAGAAGTCGGAGAATCGAAGGGAGAGTAATTATGTGGCAGAAAAACTACGTTCGACGGTGAGTAAGGGAGGGAGAGAGCTGCTCGGTGGTGATTCTGTTCATGGAAAAAGAACTGTGGGATGAGAGATACGTGAGGAGTGGGAATTAAGAGTTTTATTTTGTTAAAAACGGAGGAGGTGTGGGATAAATGGTATAATGGGGAAAGGACGAGGTAACTTAAAAAATTTATAAGGTGAAATCAACAACGAGTCAAGCGTGAGGGGAGTTCAAAAAAATTTGAGGTGTGACTGGCACATCCCTTATTGATTTTTTTTTTTGTAACTAGAATGGGGAGAGAGAGAGAGAGAAACAAAAACCAAGTAACAACCGGCCCAAGCAGACCCACTTGCTAACCTTACACATGCTACCCCACTGCGCCCTCCACGGCGGCAACGCAGGCGGAACCAAACGCGCACTGCCGAAAATGGGCAGCTGAGCGGCCGAGACTCATTCCCATTCCCAACGGTGTCAAATTCCATCACCCAAAACCCTAACTTCAGCAGTATTCCTAACGAAGAAATCAAATCCTTATCTTTTTCCTCCCCACTGATACAACATTCGCCTTTCAATACTCAGACCTCCATCTCCATAGAGATCCAATCACAAGCCTAGGTCGTTCTCTGGTTCGTAATTTTTCCATCTCCCCAGATTTTCTCGTAGCCATTGACGAACTCTCTTGCTTTCTCTGCAATAGAAATTCCCTATGAAACCTCAAGAAAATTTGCATTTTTCGACCTAGTAGCTGCAGAGAGTATTAATCGGATTCTGGTTAGTGGTTAGCTACTTAGCTGTCAACAGATTTTTCGGGATTTGAATCCAAGTCTTTGGTGCGATGTGTTGATGAAGTATCACTGAATTGAAAGATGAGTGTGGTGCCTAAGGAGACGATTGAGGTGATAGCGCAGAGCATTGGGATCAATAACTTGCCTACCGATGTCGCCCTTGCTCTTGCCCCTGATGTGGAGTACCGCGTTCGCGAGATCATGCAGGTACCTTGGTTGTGCTCAATTTCTCTTTTCATAATTTGACCAACGCCTGTAGAATACAATTATTGCTAAGCGAGCAGGTAATTTGTACAGTAAGCTCATTTAGTAAAATGAAAACCGAGTTGAGATAGAGACCAGAATCCAGGCAATCCTACTTTTTGTTATGGAGAATGCTGAAGTAATTGGAATTGTGGTATCTTTTGGCTTCTGTCCATGATTGTATCTAATGTTTAAAGGGCTCATTTATTTGAATTAGGTGAGTATAGAAGAGGTCGCAAACTAATGGGGTTACCTACTATGTAAATGGCTAAATGCAGGAGGCAATCAAGTGTATGCGCCACTCGAAACGAACTGTTTTGACAACGGATGATGTGGATAGTGCGCTGAACTTAAGAAATGTGGAGGTACTACACTAATCTAAGCTAGTATTGTGTTTTGGTAGGGCCTGACTGCTGCATCAAAGTGTGGGACCACGGGTGGGAGAGGTAGACGCCAATGCAGTTATTTTCGGAATGCTGTCAGGGGGATTCGACCCCAAAACCTCTCTCTTGGAGAGACTATGCTGCAACCATCTCTCCTGGAGAGGTGTTGGCATCAAGGGTGTTATGTTGGGCCTTCTAATTTGTCTAATTTCTTTGGAAGAGTCATGTGTCTTTTTATTATTTGTTTTGTTCCCCCCCTTTTATTAGTGGATTGGCTGAATTTTTCATCACTTATCCATACAATTTCACTTAAGGGCTCCTTAGGTCATTTATTTTGCATTTGGTTTGTTTGGTACCATCACATCTAATTCTGTGAATTTGTAATCATTCGCAGAAACTTGCTTCATTAGTCAGGTTTTTTGTGAAAGCTAGCAGATTATTCTTTATTTGACGGTAACACTTAAATATTGATAACAAATTACCATATAGCTCCATGCGTTTTTTGATTACAATGTTTGTGGGAATCCAGAAGTTTAATCATCTTTAATTTCATAACAGAATCTCCATTTTCTTATATACATCTGTTGTTCTCGTCTCAGCCAATTTATGGCTTTGCCTCTGGAAATCCCTTACGGTATGAAAAAGCTGTTGGGCGTAAGAATTTTTTTTACATTGACGACAACGATGTGGAGTTTAAAGATGTAAGAAATTATTCACAATGTAGACAGTATTGGTTTTATTATATTGCTTATGCTCTTACTGTTGTACTCATATTTTTATCTGATATATGTAGGTGATTGAAGCACCTCTACCAAAAGCACCACTTGATACTGCAGTTGCTGCTCACTGGCTTGCGATCGAAGGAGTACAACCAGCCATTCCAGAAAATGCCCCAATAGAAGGTCTGCTCAAAAGCTAGATTTGCATTAAGATATTTAGATGCTAATTAGGGATAATACTAAAAGTGGTAGTAGGTAAAGGAGTTGAGCATACTCCAGTTGTCAACGTTTATTTGTCACAACCGTGAACTGATGTGTTAACTCCCAGCTTCCCTTTCTCTTCCTGTAAGACCACCGACATCCTTCATGGTATTGGTGGTACACCCAACAAATGTAGCCCTACTAATCAATGGCTGTTTGCCATACCATGCTGGTTGAAGGAAAGAGGGTCTTTTCATTGCAATTTCAAAGGACTCGATCCTGCCACAATTTGCCCTATGGATTTCTAGTTACTGCTTCACCACATTCAAAGACCCACTTATACTTGTAATTAACCCAAGAACACTACTGTGTTGTCATCAAGGAAGGATGCAGTGTGAAGGAGGCAGCCTTAGCTTCTTTTCTTGAAGAAAAGAAAGGCCCTTGGCTTGCTGGTGATATTAAGCATCTTGTGGGCTTTCAAAAACTTCAATGCCTTTACCCCACTCCCTGAAAACATTTTGATGGTTAGGAAAACTTGTATAGGTTATTGATGCAGCATGCCTATGGACTAGTGGGTGTGTGCATAAATGAGGTAGATGTAAAATTACAAAAGTAATATCAAAGCATAAACAAGATTCCTGCCTACACATCCACACACAAATTCAGATTAGGACTTAGTTTGGTTCAGTAAGCATGAGAAGAATTAAAAACCTATAAAATAACAAACAAAAGAGAATCTAATGTAGATGCATAAACAGAATTGAAATAAGAAACTAACCTTATGGAGAAGTGCTGTCCAGAAAATTCAGGATAGTAAAAAGGGGAGAAAGCACATGGTAAACATGGGAAATTTCAAACACAGGGCAATAGAAACATAGGGCAGCTATTATAGAATCATCAAGATATGTTTAGGATGATTAGATGATTGCTATAGATCAGGTTTCACAAGAAAAAAACTCAGGTGCTAACAGTCTTTAAAAGTCCTCAACCAATATCACCTAGCCATTAAGAACACTACTTATAGGATTTGAATAGGCCATCGTATAGTGGTAGAAATACCTTGTAGCTGCTTCCAAATTGAAGATTAGAGCTCCCAAGAGAGGAATCCAATAAGAGAATCACTTGAACTGAACAAAATCCCCAAACTAGAAGTGATCGTAATGGGGCAGGTACTGTAGAAGTCATGCCGCCAGCCATTAACTCTCCAGCAGAATTTGAGTAAATTTTTTTTTTTTTTTTAAACAAAATATTTGTTGCTGCTGGATCGTCTAGGTGTGTACTACACCTCAGAGAAATCAAAATTAAAAATAGTAATAATAAATGAGGAAGACTTGGTGGTTGATCTTGTACAGGTGAGTTTTCTGCCTTGTTCACACCTAGCCCAAACAATTCTGCATGAAACTATATGGAGACAGCCAAGAACCTGTAAGAATCTGTCATGGGAGGTGTTGTTTAGCAAAAAGGAACCTTCATGAAGCATTAAACCAATCAAAAGTGCTATCCTGGATTGTTAGGATTGGTTCTCATAAAAAATACGTCACGTTTCAGCAACTCTGATAATCCCAACTTGGGATTTCGAATGAATGAAATTTCCTGAGGTTAGACACCACCTCTGGATTGTCCAAGGGTCACTTTAACCCTGTAGAAAGCCCAAAATCAAACTCCTAAGAATTAGGAGCTGAGAGGAGATTTCGTAAAAAACCAAAACATGGCTGTTCTAACGTCTCTTTTCAAATAAAATGGACCACACTCGATCAGATGAGCTTTAGGGGATGGGTCCCACCTCCTTTAGGTTCACATAAGAGTCTATGACAGGCCAGAGAGAGTTCTACTTCCAACTACTTGTATTGAAGGGTTGGAATCAATCCCATGAGAGTTATTCTGACTGATATTCACACCTGCAGCAGAGTATGTTTTCTAACAACAGTTTCAAGCAGCCATTAAAGGCTACGTATGAATCTCCAAGCTGATCGTATAAACCTTGTTCACCCCCCCTTGAAGATTTATTTGCTCAAAACCACTGACAATATGGTGGAGTAATGGAGGTTTTGTGTAGTATTGCTTGCTGCCAATCCAAATAATCCTGTAAACAAAGTAAAAGAAGAAGATGAAGAAAAGATAGAAGACCTTTACCCAAGGGGAAGGAGTAGCCTCCACTACCACTGTTAAACTAGGATGTACCCTAGACCCATTCCAGGGTTCTACTGCACTTCACTTGCAACCAACGAGGACAAAAAATGCCATAACGTGAAAACTGAATTTTTATTCAAATATTCCATCCTTCTTCAATAGCTGGTCGTGTGAGGCTTTATCGACTCCCACACGACTAGGGTTTCATCCCTGTCATGATGTCCGCATCAGTTATACTTCACAACTTGACTGTATTAATTAATTGTAAACATCATAAAGTGTAAATTACTAAATTTACAAGCTGAAATATGAATCGCTAGAAATGCATCATCTATATAGTCTACCGTATGCTTCACTGTGTTTGAATTTTGATTTGCATGTTATTGTCTGTTAATGTTGCTTGTTTAGGAGCATGAGGAAGTTATTGATATACCATTGGCTTGAGACATTTCTTCTTCCTGTTCCAATTCAAATAATTATGAGTTTTCTTTTTTCTGAGAACTAATCTTAGAATGGCATATATAATGATCTTTTCCTCTTTTTGTTTTGAAATAGATCAAAGTTTGATTTTCTTTGTTGAGAAGGTTTTACTGTTGCTATTACTAATATTCCTACTTGGGGAGTGAGGACTGTGGAGCTAACCTTTACATTGGTTGTGCTTTGTTTGTAGCACTTGTTGCTCTTCCTGATGATAAGAAATCTGAACACAAAGATGATGGACTTCATGCTTACACCAAATTACCTGTTAGGCATGTCTTGTCTAGGGAACTTCAGGTAAATGTTTTATATTTTGTTTGTCATTTCTAGGCTTTGTTTCTCCACTGTCAGTGGTTAACTTTTTTTTCAAATTCTTTCTATGATCACCTTTGCAGCTATACTTTGATAAAATCACTGAGCTTACGGTGAGTAGATCTGACTCAGTCCTATTTAAAGAAGCATTAGTGAGCTTGGCTACAGATTCAGGACTTCATCCTTTGGTTCCTTATTTCACACACTTTATCGCTGATGAGGTAGAGTAATGGTTGTGGTTTCAATATTTGTAACAGATTTTGATGAAAAAGAAAAGCTTTCTGTCCCTCATTCTGACTTGAATTTCTCCCAATAATAAATTTTAGGTTTCTCGAGGTTTGAACGATTTCCAAGTCCTTTTTGCTTTGATGCGTGTAGTACGAAGCCTTCTGCAAAATCAGCACATACATATAGAACCTTATGTAAGTTTTAAGTGTTGGTTTATACTGTATATATTAATGCTTATACATTGTGTGAAAATATAAGGTTCTATGTGTGTGGGATAAGGCTTGGTACATGAGACTACATAGGAATTATGTAGGAAGTAATGTAGATTACAGATCAGCTCGTACAATGGCTTCAATGGCTGCCTGAACTGGGTTTTTAGCCATTTGGTTGCAACTGCTTACCAACTGGAAAGAAGAGGGAGCAAGGTCTTAGAAGAGGATTAGAGGGAGGGTGTGCTGGCTAGTCCAAGAAATGGAGAAAGGATTCTTGAAGGGCTAAGAATGCTTGCTCCTGTTCTACTTTTATTGATGGTTGCTTCCCTCTCAACAGTAGAGGAGGCCAATTTAAATTTTATACAGCCTTGGACTGGTAGTAGGTATTTTGGGGGCTGATGGCATGATCTGTCAATATTGGTCAAATAAAAATTTGTGCTGTATTACATTAAAATGTCACTTGGAACCATTGGCACTGCTTATAGCATAGCTGACACACTATGGATGCACTGACATTGACTGGGAAGTAGAACACACTGTTGCTACCCTGTGGCCTTGGTCAAGAAAGAGAAATTGCTGCCAACTCCATGAAGGAGAGCGAGGAGCAACCTGTGAGAGGCACTGTTGTTGCAAAACTTAGTCTTGTGGGCGCTAACACCATGTTGATGCTTGCCACTTTCTCCTCAACTCCACAATCATTTGGGCAGGCAAGACACTGGTCCATGCCCCCCTCCCCCCAGATGGGTGGGGGGAAATAGAAGAAAGAACTCTGGGTGCAAACTCACATGCTTGATACTCGATCCTATGGTGTCATCGTTTGTGATAGGGAAAGGCAGGTCGTCTACCAATGAATGGTGCCACCCAATGCCACTGGGCATGTCTCTGGGACCCAGACCTGTTGGGATGCCAGTTCTTGCTTATGTTACTGATGTGGTCCCAAGGGTGCTATTGTGGTGCTGATGTGGACAATGATAGTCCCGTCATGGTCATGGTTTGTTCATTTGGGAAGTTCATAGATTATTTAGGTAGATCATGATGAAGGTCTACCAATAGACCATCTGCCTGGCAGACAAATGGGGGGGGGGATAAAGCAGTGGATCCACCATTAGGTGGCTTTCACTAAGGAGATAGCACAGTGCATATCATCCTTATTGGATGATCTGTTTACTTTTTTTTGGGGTCTGTTAACCCCTTGATCGACTGCCCAAAAGGATGTAATAATTTTGATGTAAAGGACTTCTGGTTGGTTGATTTGTACCTAGAGATTCCCTTCAATTGACTTGCCGACTGGTGAGTCTGGTCCTTCTTGCACGTGTGAGTCAACAATAACTACATGCTTAGTTTACTTTGTTTAAAGGGTATTTGTCTACCTTATAATAGGGCATTGTTTTTCTGTTCAGCTACACCAACTGATGCCATCTGTCATTACCTGCCTTGTTGCCAAAAGGTTGGGGAGTAGGTTTACAGACAACCACTGGGAGCTTAGAAATTTCACTGCAGATCTGGTTGCTTTAATATGCAAGAGGTGAGATATTCTTTTATTTTGTCTTGTGTGTGTGTGTGTGCGCACACGCCTATATCCATAGACATTGAGTTTCCAATATGTATGGGGTAAGATTTTTTTGATACGAAGGCTTATTCTTGTTTGTCTCTCGCTTATTGGTGCTGATACTTGTGTCAGCATTTGATGTTGCCATTTAAGTTCGATGTTTCTCTGTAATTACCTATAATGATATGTTCTACACCATATAGTAGCATTTACTATATTATACATATACTCATGTGCAGACTGTAGTATGCATGCTCCAACACATAGTCACATACACTCATTTAGAGAGAGAGAGAGTTGGAGAATGGCACCAAGTCTTTTTTATTAATCTATTGTGAATGTCCACTGTTTGGATATTATAGTGTAAATCTTACATTTCATCCTTCAAATTCATAATTCATATCTACAAAGCTTTTGCAGATTTCGGCATGTTTGTCACAATCTCCAGCCACGTGTGACGAGGACCCTTCTCCATGCTTTTCTGGACCCAACAAAAGCACTTACTCAACATTATGGTGCTATTCAGGGGCTTGCAGCGCTGGGACCTAGTGTGGTAACCTCTCTTCTCATGCTCATAGCAGCAAAGAAAGGGAAAACGAGATGTGATGGCATCGACCTGAGTCCTTGGCCCTTAAATGTTTGATGGCCTTTGAGATTCACACCTCATAAAATCTCAAGGACCAATTGATGGTGTTAGCATGCTTTCAAGAATCGGCCGATTCCGATCCGGTCCAAGATCAGATCTGGATTGGCCAATCCTTGAAGTTACTGTATAATTTCTGCACTGGATGGAATGGCCGATCCGATCCTGATCCGGATTGGGATTGGCCATGACCGATCCCAACTCCAATTCGGCTTTTTTAAACCATGGCTGTTAGACCTGAGGAGGACGTGCACCTTTGGTGAACACCAACATTTTCCAAGGGCAAAGTAGTGTTGTATTTCTTTTGGAAAAGAAAAGAGTCTTTTCTTCTTACTGAAAAAAAAAGTCATCAAAAAGCTACTAAACTCATTTAAACTCGAATTTAAGTTTCAATGCCTTTTTTTTTTCTCTTTAATAGATTTGAAGAAACAAAAATGGAAATTTAACTTATTTTGCTGTTAAAACTTTTCACTTCTTTTCTAAGACCTTTTTTCTTTCTTTCTTTCTTTTGTTTTTGTTTTTTTTTTTTCTTCACTTTTGAACCCCCTCAACTGCGCCTTCATCTCTTTCATTTTGTTCCTTTTCTTTGATGGCTTTTTTCAAGTGCAACCTATTTACTTTTTTTTTTTGTTTTTTTTTTTTTGGGTTGGGACTTTGTGGGCATCGCGGAAAGACCAGGTGGTCTGCCCGCCCCACTTAAAATTTGGGTGCTGACAGACTTGATCTCATGTCCATTGATTTTTTCCATTGGGTTTCAATTAATAATACTTCTTATCTAATTTGAGTAGGTTCGCCTTTTAATACTGCCAAATCTGGAGCCATACCTGCAACTTCTAGAGCCAGAGATGCTATTTGAGAAGCAGAAGAATGAAATGAAGAGGCATGAAGCTTGGCGTGTGTATGGAGCCCTGATGGTTAGTTTTGTTTAGAAGAAAATGATTGCATTGTGGTTAGCTTGAGAACTTTATTAAGCTGGTTATATCATGGATGCTAATGGGGCATGCATCTTACAGTGTGCAGCAGGTCAGTGCATATATGATCGACTCAAGATGTTCCCAGATTTGGTAATCCCTCCATCAAATGCAATCCGGATGACCAACGGAAGAGTTGTGACTACAATGCCAAGTAAGATTGAAGTAGACTCCATTGTTTTCGTAGGAATGTATAAATGAATAAGGAAAAACAACCTATATGTCCTTAGCATTTGACAGGTGTCCAGGTCATGAGGGTGCTTTTGTACTTTAAATAGGACTGCAGAAATACCCGACCAAACACCTTACCTGAGCACATATCACGTATGAAGGCCATCTTCGTTACTTCTCCATACTCAAGTATGGTTGTCCCAAACTCTCAATCCTTACATGATTATGTACACAGGGTCATCACTCCAAGCTGTCCAAATATCAGGTAGCACTTAGATTAGCCTGAAACCCAAAGTTGCATCATTTAGAGGCTGTAACTAATTTATTGTGTTATTAGATTTTCTGGAATGATGTCTGCCATGTGTATAATATATACTTAAAAACTCTTTTTTATAAGCATATAACTTGATGTATACACACACAAGCTTGTCAATCCACAAATTCTGCCCTTAAACTTGCAACTTGTACTTATTGACCTTGGACACAAATTCATCTCCTGAGTAAAGATCTGATCGAAACTTTTAGTCCTAAGAAGGCTTATTACATGAGGGTCTCTAATCCTTTGTTCCAATTCAATAAGACAAATGCAAGGCGAGCATGGACCACTTGCAGCAGCCAGCCCTTAAGAAAGTTGCAAATGATGGCCCGATGCATTTGATGCCAACAATCTCCTTGCCAACTGGTATGCAAGTAGCAGTAGATGGATTACCCCTTGCTTCAGGGGAATCCGACATGGGACCATCACCATTGTCTGGACAGGTCTTGAATGCAAGCATTTCCGGCAGCAGCGGCAGAAGAGACAAGGATGAAATTCGAACACACAAGATGTCGGCTATCCTTTGTCACACTTGGAAGGAGGATATGGATGCTGGGTGTCTTCTGGCATCACTGTCCAAGTATTTTGGTGAAAGCATGTTCTCCTTCACTCCCACACCTGAGATGTTGGTCTTCTTGTGATCAATTGAAGGGAAAAAATTAGGTGAAACCGAATCTTGTGAGAACAGTGCAAACAGCTCCAGGGTGTGGACACATCAGCGCCAAAAAGTGATAAGTGCCCCGCTAAAAGTGTAAACCACTTTTTGATACTGATGCGGCAGCCCCTTTGGTGCCGTTTGTACAGTTCTCACGAAATTCGTTTGTACATAATCCGAGCCCACAATTGAAGATAGACTGAATTCATTATTGTTCATATAGCTTTTGTAATTGTCAATAAAAAATGAGATTTGATCAGATTTCAAGAGTATAGTTCTTCACGTTTTGTTGGTACTTTTGCAAGTAGACAGCAAATTAAGAGGTCAGAGTTTATCTAGATAGATATTGTGGTAACCCCTGATTTGAAAAGAAAATTCATTGATAAAGCAATCTAAACTTTCTGACCTGTGCAGTTCAACTCAACCAGATACTAGGGATCCTGTCAAAACAAAGACACCTAATTGAAATGGTATGGCGAGCCAATCAATGGGAGCCGTATCCTCTGCACCACCTTATGGTGCGGCCCCACCGCCCCTTTGTGTCTGTGAGTCACCGTCAGGTGGTGCAGAGGATACAAGTCCCAATCATGTTCCACTTAAATGCTTTCTCGGGGCACGGGAGGGGATGAGAAAATCATGCTATCATGCCTAAATATCGATCGTACAAGCCTACTATGTGAAGGCTTATGTGACCTTCACATAGTAGGAAGGTCACAGAACCATAAACAAAAGACACTCCGTGAGACCCAAAATAAAAAGATACTCCCACTTTATTAACCTAAAATTTGTATGTTACAATGTTAATACTGGAACTGGAGCTCAAGCAAGCTTCCTAGTATTCCAGAGTCAAGATTGAAAATGCCATACAGAAATTCCTCTTCATCTGCTTTTCTTCATGTTGGGTTCTTGAAGAAAGGATGGTTAAGAGCTTGTCGAGCCGTGAGACGTTCTGATGGATTGAATTTCAATAGACCTTGCAGTAAGTCAATTAAAGGAGCACTTGAGCACTCAACATGCCGAGAAATCTGATTCTGCAATAAACAAAGCAATGTGGTTACAAGACGGTATCTCCCAAAAGTATAGAGATCTAAGACCATCATGCTTCCAGGAAATGACCCTATCTATTTCCCCATTTTTTAATGGGCACTTGGCCATTAAAATAAGCTAGTAAATGCTTCTTCTTAACTCAGAATCCATGTGGTTTCTGCAGGAAAAAACATGTCTTACTAAAAAAATACTAGAGATCAAAACGGGGGAAAAACAAACCTTCAGACGGTCGAGCTTCTTCACAGCCCTGACACTTTCTCTTGAAGCTGCTCCTTCAGGCCAATTCAATCGTGCTCCCTCCCTAAAATATTTCTCTGCACCACGACTGCAGACAAAAGTTGGTGATTGGCATATATTCCAAATTAAGCTTTCGGAACCACAAAAACATCAATTGCTGAGGGCCCAAAAAAGCCACTGTGCAAACTTTTTTATTTTTTTAAATAACAAGGGGGTAAGCATATATTTGTAATATGTCTGCTTGTATTACAGATACATGCAATATCTAAGTTGGATAATTAACCACATACTGCTTAAATACAGAGACAGACTTACTTGGCCTTTTGAATCATATGCCCCGGAAAAGGCCCCAATACCTGCTCCATCATCGCCAAATGCTCCAAGTTCTCATGTGTCTGAAACAATACTTCACCCTGAAACAATGTTTACTGACTAAGAATTTCAAACCAGTGTTTTTCCAACAGCTAACCAGGCTTTGTAAGTCTGTAGAAGAATTAGATGGCTTACTGAACAAAGCTCCACAAGTATGCAACCAATGCTCCACAGATCACAGGGGTAAGTCCATCCTAGACCTGTAAAAGCATATGAGATGAGGAAGTGTACTTGACAGTACTTGTCACATCAAAGACATTTAGCCCCTAGAAAATGTGTTGCAAACAACCTGCATGGTCACAAAAGCAAATGCAAACATGAATTCAGAAGCATTTTAGTTGTTATGACACTAAGTGTTTGATTAGATTAAATTATAATTGAGATTTCTTATTTATTGAAACAAGGATTTTCATGGAAAAAACATACGAAAGGTCAGCTAAATTTGGAGAGAACACTTCTTAAAGAGGCTTTCTTTGAAGAGGTTAGCCCCCTTCTACACTGGGAGAAATTACGCTTTACAACTTTGTCACGTTAAAGTGCCAAGGCTCAAATTTATAGAACTATATCCACAACTATGCAGTTTTCAACAATAGAGAAACAAAATTAACCCCGTTTAGCTCCAGAAGATAGGTATCAAGATATGCATCTAACCATCCACTCACAATCTCAAAGCAACAAGATGCCAACATTGTGATATTTATCTATAAATTACAACTAAAATTATAACTAGAGATTATAAAATCTGTTATATATATAGATAATTCAATAAAAGCAATGGGATAAGATATATTAAGGATTAATCTGATATGATTGATGAATAGCACAACCCAGAGAATGGATATGAAACACTGCAGAAACAGACAAATTCAACACTATGATTAGTCTTTTTTCATAGGAAAAAAAAAAACATTGGCATAGGCAAGTAGGTTAATAGGGATAGTAGGTTAGTGGTCAATGTTAGTGGGTGAAGAGGGTTAATTCAATTCTGTGAAATCAAAACTCAAACTTTACCAACTAAGCAAGTTAGGTCTTCCAATAAGGACATCCAAAATGGGCCACTGACAGTAAGACATGGACAGAAATCTTTGCACAAGGTAAGAAATTTTTATATATTTAAAAAAGAAAAACAACACTGGATTTGCAAACCCAGCTGCTAGAGAATTGCACATCTTTCAAAGACAAGGGACAGAGATGAAGAGACTAATTAGCACTTCTCCAATGCCTACTGCCACAAAGGGTAAGGTTGTTGTTTCTTTATTACAAAAGAATTTATTTTTTAGACATTGCTATGAATCATTCAAGTGGGTTTCCTTCTACAAATACCACAACCATTAGAAACCAATTCTTGTCTCCAGTTTTCCAATGGGTAGACTTCACTGAGCTTCTCATTCATTTGAATAGGCACACAGCCTAAGATTTTTTTTATATATAATTAAAGCCTCATAATGTTAAATTAAAAACATAAATTCCTTTAATTATTATATATATAAAAAAAGTGTTTCAATATATAAAAGGCCATGCCCAACAAATGGGGAAAAGAAAACCAAGATGTACAACCACACACACCAAGACTTTTCACCACCATATCATAATATATCACTTAGAATAAAGGCTGCCTCTAGGCAACAATCGTAGAATTCTTTAATCATGTACCAAGTTGTTTTCCTGCAGTAGGATGTGTCTCATATATCTATGCAAATAAACAAAACTAACACAACAGTAGTCTACAAAAACTAATTTACCTAAAATAACCTCTGGTGCTCGGTAATGCCTTGTGGAAACAATGGAGCTATGATCCTGATTGTCAAAGGCAGTACTACCAAAATCAATCAGCTTTATGGCACTTGACTTAGGTAAGCACCAGAAGTGCACCTCATCTGGAGAATTTCTCTGTACCATTCCAAGCATTCATTTAGATGATTAACAAGTCTTATGTATCTGCCCAATACCTGAAATGGTAATGATTTCTCATTATAGATATGGAATGCAAAATACCTTGTGCCCTGGAAGCTTTACACATTCAGATGACACAAGAAGTATATTTTCTGGCTTCAGGTCAGTGTGAATTAGGCGTAGATCATGCATATCTGTCAGATATGAAAAAACATAACCATTATGTTGAACCCAGGGGGTAAAACTAGAAGAAGAAGAAGAAGAAGAGCATTAAGCCCCTGGACAATTAAAACATGTCAAGAAGCAGATGTGGGCCTTTGGTTAGAAGCGAAAAGACAGTAAAGAGAATCAAAAATAAAAGGCCAAGCATAATTCACACACATGCTACAGATTCCAAAATCTGGCGTACAAACTCGCGGACAAGATCCATAGGAAATGGGCAATATTTATTTCTCCGTAGAAAATCAAATAAACTTGGTCCAAGCTTCTCAAAAACCTGGTAACATCATTCAAGTTCATTTGAAGACAGGTTCAATATTCAGTTCCCTAGTATCATAAATGAAAATTCCAAAAAAATATAATAAAATGAATGAAATATAACTACAAGAAGAATTTCTACTTCTATTTATATACAAAAGATTAATGTCGTTATTTCGCACAACCATCCCTCAATAGATTTTAGAAAGCAATAAACATACATACATTGCATTCCTTTCACACACACAGGAAAAATTACAAGACCTGCAAATCTAGGGCCCAACCACAGGGAGATGAAGAGTCAAAATTCTTGTCATTGTTTTTTGAAATGGAACTCCAAAAATGAGAATATGCAAGACTACTTGGAAAGCATGATTTTCATTCGCTCCTTATAAAAGACATTCCATCAGTTTCCACACTTAATGGTCATGAAG
>JAOXJP010000003.1:5276909-5296264 GCA_025762735.1 Platanus orientalis | reverse complement strand
GCTTAACTCCTTGGTAAAATATATATATATATATATATATATATATATATAGTATAGTTGAATATTTAAAATATTACTTAGCACTTTAATTTGATGGATTCATGCTATACTCCTTGTTAAAAAAATATATAAATACAATATAGATGATTATTTAAAGTATTACTTAGCACCTATTTTCTTATTATTGTCACTCGTGGTCTTTGACATTATTAAACAAAGTTGTTTTGGGTTGAATAGGTTTTCTATGTAAGGTTAGAAAATATATTAATATAGTATAGATGATTATTTAAATTATTGCTTAGCACTTTTGATGGATTCATGTTTAACTCCTTATTAAAAATATATATAAATATAGTATAGATGATTATTTAAAGTATTACTTAGCACTTATTTTCTTATTATTCTTACTTGTGGCCTTTAACATTATTAAACAAAGTTGTTTTGGGTTGAATAGGTTTTCTCAGTAACATTATTACCTGAGTTTTTACTTGTCTTGATTATGTCATATGTCTTTTTTTTTAGTTTAATTGCAGATAACTAGAAACTTGAGGTGTAAGTGACAGATTATGCGAGAGTAGAACAAGTAACTACTATTTGATCTTTAGCAAAAGGGTTGTCAACTTGAAATATGAGGATAGCAAGGTTGCAAAACTAAATGGATTAAAGGATTTGAAAGATGAATTATCAGAACTTTAGAGAGCTAATTTATGCATGAGGCATAAAAATTCTCTTAGATTGTGTTTGGTAGCCACCTGTAATGTAATCATTTCATTTGAGTTTCCCAAGGATTTTATAGCCACAATGGGATGGTTTGTACTGAATTCATTCAGATCTGCAGTGAATTTCATTTTATAGAAAAACCTAAGATGACTTCATTTCTAATTGTAGTTAATGAATTAGTATAAATTTGAATAAGTTCATTATGAAGCATCACCTCATGGCTACAAATGCTTTGAAAAACTCAAATGAAAGGATTACATTGCATGTGGCTACCAAACAAGCCATTAGGGTTTTGCATGTAAATTAATGTTGTGGTGTTCCAGTTTAATTTTCTTGTTTTTTTTTTTTTTCAATTAATTTCACATCCTAAGCTTGTGGATTGGGTTGTACTTAACTCTTAATTCATTCATTAATTAATTTTTATCTTTTATTTTTCATTGTTTAAGTATTCAATTTCTTTGTTAGGATCTATTTTACCATAGGCTGAAGTATTACAAGAAACTAACCACCATTTGAGATAAGAAAATGAACATTTAATGAAGGAATTCGAGTCATTATGCATATTTTGAGGAGTTGCTTGATCATGGGAGGGTAAATACTTCCTTAAGGTCTGAACTAAAGAACTATCAGCCCCACCTAATAAAACAATATCTATGGACTTAAGTAAGATCATAAGCCCAAAGAACACCAAACTCAAAAATAAAATAGTAAATAGGGTAAACTATTATAGCATATTAGAGACCACATAAATACATTGCTAAGTTTTCATAATGAATATTTTATATTCCACATCAAAATTGCATGATAACAACCTTCAAATGGGAAAACATTTTACTCTCTACTATAACATATTGTAATGCTAAATACATAAGAAAATGGAATTCTGAAGTGGTCTAAAAATTTAAAGTAGTGTTTAACAAGTGGACATGCAGTGCAGATGTATGTAAAAACATGTACAAATTTAATTTTTATTTAATTAGATAAGATTTAAAAAAAAAATTAAAGACTATTCTTCTTTATCAAGACACCATTGTATGAGATCAAAGATCCGAATGTCGTTTCAAATTCAACCTTACCCTTCTCAAGCCTCAATTATGGACAAGTGTGCATTTGTAAGAAATATAATTTTCCGAATAAGTTAAAACATTTTTATTTAATTATTTTAAATCTAAAAAAATCATCATCCAACGTAGAGATTGTAAATAGGAAAGCAATGAAAATATGCCAACATTTTGCATTCTTGACATGCAATCTTATAATGGACAAATTTTCAATGTTTTGGAGTTGTTTGCCTTGATGAAAATATGTTATTTATCCAAGCAACTACTTATAGCTTGTTTGGCAACCACCTGTAATGCAATCATTTCATTTTAAATTTCCAAGGCATCTGCAACCATGAGGTGATGGTTCATAATGAACTCATTCAAATTTATACTGGTTTGCTAACTAAAATTAGAAATGAAGTCATCTTAGGTTTTTCTATAAATGAAATGACTTATGTCATCAAGCACAAATCACTGCAAATTTGAATGAGTTCATTTCAAACCATTTGCTTGTGGCTACAAATGCTTTGGGAAAACCAAATGAAATGATTTCATTACAGGTGGCTGCCAAATGCAGCTTTAGTATTTTGACTTATAGTTTTCATTATAATATCATTTTATTTGTCATGTCTTGAGCTCTGTATTTTGGAACTTTTTTGCTCCATCTTCTTGATGCCAATCTACATCAAGAATGGCAACATTTAGTCCCAATGATTTCACACTATTGGATGCTTTCAATTGGAAACTACTTATTCAATGATTTTTGTTTGCAAAAAAATTGAATAGAACATCAAAGTATTATGATATTTTCCAACTAATTAAGGACATCTTTAGAGAAAAAGCTTTACTAGTTTTAATTACTTTCATATACAATGTTTCCAACATATTTTCTTTTTATATTAAGTTAGTTGTTGATTTCTTTTTTAGTTGTTGTTCTTCTCAACTTGTTTTTGCAAAGCATCTATAAATTTATTCATATTATTGTACTTTTTGAAAAAAAAAATCTACATGATATTTCCCACTTTATAAAGTCGCTTTTAAATTTAAATCTCCATATATAATTTCTTCGTAATTTTTTTTATGATTAATTATTCAAATAGGTTCAATTGACCACTTACCAAATTTTGGGTTATACACTAAACACATGCAACTTTGTTGATATCACTTGCCTGTGGTTTACACGGGTACATTTGATAGTATTACCATAAAACAATCATGTTATAAATTAATATCCTAAATTATTTTTTATTTTTTGGTAAATAAAAAACTTCATTAAACTGAGGAAGAATCCACCAGGTGTGGTACATCAGCATAGAGGGCTTCCTCAAGCCATGCAAGCTTAAGACAAACCATCATCTAGGCATGGACGAGAGTAGACATCATTTAGCTAGCAAGTGCGCAAGCCTATTGCCTGAGCATCTAACAAATTGAAAAACAACATGTTCAAAAGAGTTACATAAGTGTTTTCAATCAGTAACAAAAGCAAAAACCGACCAAGGACAGTTATTCAATATAGCAAGGAAAGAACTTAAAGGGAATCCCTTTCGATATATATACCCCCTTGCTTGGGTAGTTATGGAATCAATTTTTTAAGAGGTCATAAGTTCAATCCTATTTGCAACATTTTTCTTTCATGTGCCTCTACCTGGAAAGTACTAAATATCATTATTCTCGAGGATTACCTAAAGAGGACTTGTGGACACAAACATTTTCCAAGGGATAATTATTATATTTCTTAGAAAAGTGTATTTTCTTTTTATATGAAAGAAATATTGTCAAAGGAAAAGCCACTTAACTCACATTTGAAAATTATTATTTTTTTAAAGTTTTAACACTTCATTCGTTTGCTACCAAAAAACCTACTATTTCTTTTTGACTGCCAACGCCCTCCAAGTGTGGGTGACTACGACGTGATGGCTGAGAGGATAGGGGTCAAATCTGTCAAAAAAATTCCACTATTATGTGATGCCGGCAATCTCTCGTAAAGAGGATTGGGCATTTATGACATACCATTGATCACTGATACTACCCCAAGCATTGGACTGTATTTTCTAATTGAAATGGAATATTACCGCCGAATTTGCATTGTACATCCAAAATAGACTAAAAAGAAGATAAAATCTCTTCTAGCTTGAAAATTCCCTAATTACTCTTCTTTGTATTATAAATGATAGAATTGTCCATTAAGATATATTAAAAACAATTAGCTAGAAAGACCATCAATCATCAAGAATTAATCTATGCCTTGATATCCCTAATCATTGGTGTCCTCTTCCAACATGTTCTATTAAAATTAATGTAGATAGTGTAGTAGGTTTGGCCTATATAACGGTTGCCATTGTCTGTGATCATTCTAGAAATTTTTTTTTGTCAAATCAAACTTGAAGTACATTTAGTAGAAGATGTGGTGGCATGTAGTTTTTTTCTTGGCTTAAAGCTCATCCAAGATACTAATTCTGAATCAATTACTTTGGAAGGTGATTGCTTCTTTATCATCAATCTTTTAAATGACTTGGGTAACCATCCTCCATGGCAAATCAAAAGTATCATTTAAGATTGTAGAAATACTGTCATCCTCTAATAATGTTTAAGTCTCTTGTGTGCCTACAACTAACAATAAAGCTCCACATACTATGGCACCTATCGCGGCAAAGAAACATTTCTCTGAAGTTTGGAATAGGACGGACGTCATTAATATTTTAGCATCAATTATTACAATAGAACCATGCACTCATATGTTTTCCAATTGAATAAAATAAGCATACACTCCTTCAAAGAAAAAAAAAATCAAACGTGTGCTTGATTTATAATCTATGTTCTAAGAAATATTTATCATCCGTAAAAAGGAAAAAAATGGAAGCATCCCTCCAAAGAGGTTGCCCAAGGCTAAAAAACAAATGCAATAAGATTACTGTAAACGCGCATTAGCTATGTTATTAACTCTCTCTCTCTCTCTCTCACACACACACACACACACACACACACCTTATTACAACAAGATGTTTCAAATCATCAAATATTTAATCTAGACAATCTCTTAAGTGAAATTTATTCAATGCTTGGTGTAGGCTTATAAAATTTATGCAAATTGCAAAGGCCTTGCACCCTCACGAATCTACACAAAACCCTTGAAGCCAAACATTGGCCTTACAATCTTACATCAACAAATTAGGCCCAAGGGACAAGATAAATCCATTAAGCCTAAGTTTTGGGTTTGTGAACATTAACCCATGGATCACCAAACTCACTAACTCAGCCCATCAACACGCCCAAAGTCTAAGCATTGTCTACATGGACCTGCATGATGAAGAATCTACTTAAATTGAGTCTCCATGGAAAATAAGGAAATATATGCCAATTAAGGAATATAAAAGTTTCTTATATTGTTATCTCTTCAAAAAGAGAAATAGAAAGATACAAAAGGTATGGAAATTCAATCAACAATTAATCAATGGCATGGATGAATTATACCTCAAAGTTTATAAATATCACTTCATACAAAAATGATGACCTTTTTTTTCAGAAGGCTTAAAGTAAGAGAAAGTTGTTTGAAGTGCTAGGCATTTTTTTTTGTTATCTCCATCAATTGTAGTTCGTTTCTAGATAGAAAAACACTTCTTGCAGTCTTAGAAATATGTCACACATGGTCTTGAATGGAAGACCACGATGTTTTCTTTATAACTGATAAAGCTCAAAGCCCAATGGAGTAAAGCAAAAGCTAGAGCAATAGATTTGTAGAAGATATACATGTCATCAAACCTTCATCTTTAATGTTGATTGTCAATAAGAAGTTTACGGATGTGTAAAGAGTGTAATCAAAGAGAATTGTTTCCATTATTTTTAATAATAGAAAGGATGTTCTGTCCAGGATTTGGTGTCCAGGACACAAGGGACATCATATGGAATAAAATGGGTAGGTGATGCATTTTTTGAATATGAAATATGCATTTTATTCCATATGATGGCCCCTGATATCCTGAACACCATCCTTACACCAAATTCTGGATAGAATATCATATCCATAGGAAATAAAAAAATGCAATAAGGTATTGTAAATGGGTAATAACTATGTTATCTAGTAGGAAAATGATTCTGTGTTGACACAGACCTCTATAAGGGCGCATTGATTGACTCATGATGGGTTTTTGAATTTGGTGCCTCTTTTTTGAACACCTACTTTTTCATCTGAACACTTGTTGGATGTTTTTAACCCCCAAACACAATACATGCCAACTTATCATTCACCCTACACACTACATGCACTATTTCATCACATAACATTTTCTTCCTATTAAGTATTCTCTCTCTCACTCTCTCTCTCTCTCTCACACACACACACAAACACACACACTATTACAACAAGATGGTTTAAATCATCAAATCTTTAAGCTAGACAATCTCCTAAGTGAAATCCATACAATGCTTGGTCCAATCTTTATATATTACAGACATACCCGTAGCAAATCATTGCTATAAGAAATGTAGTCCTATCAGTTCCGAAATAAAAGAATGTCAACAATCACATCTTATCCAACTTCGTCAATCCAATCCTAAGGGAGCAAATGTCCTGTCCAAGATTTGGTGTCCAGGACAGCAGGGGATGTCATATGGAATAAAATGGGCAGGAATTTGAAATTTCATCTAACCCTACCCATTTTATTCCATGTGAAGTCCCCTGCGTCCTGGACATCAAATAATGGATACAACATTTATTTCGCACTAATTAAGTCTGGGAAAGAAACAATAGTGGCCTTCTAACAGGGTTTATCCATTATCTCTAAGGCTGTCAATTTGAGGCCCAATATGTCCGGCCTGAAAATAGTCAGGCTGAGGAAAGCTACTTTTGGACTGGGTCGAGTTTGGGCCCTGCTTTTAGGCCCAAAGTTCTATTCAGGCCAAGTTTTGGCAGGCTTAATTTCATTCCAATATCTGGCCCTGCACGGCCCAATGTGGTTAGCGAATAACATTTATAGTTGATTGCTGATATTACACCTGCAGTTTTTATTTTTTATTTATTTTTGATAGGTAATTATGGGTGAAGATGGGTTTTGAACCCAGGTCTGTGGTACCACATCCACAGACTTTACCTACTTAGCAAGCTGGCATCTTCAAAACCAATTTATATAATAAAATTTCATTTGATTTGTTGCGAGTGGGATTTGAAGATCTTTATATTTTTAACAAATTTACCAATCAAATTCAATACCTCGTCTATTAAAAAAAACCCATGCAATAAGCATTTAGGGCAGATATGGGCTTAAAATCAGCCCAAAGACTAAGGAAAGAGTTTTAGTTTGGGCAGCCTGACCTCGGCCGAAGTCTGTTTATTTAAAACGGGTAGAGTTCGGGCTGACTAACTCGGGCCAAGTTCTAGCCCAATTGATAGCCTGGGTCACAACTAGAAGTTCCTTGAACGGAGCCCCATAAACAGCCGAATATCATCTGCAACAAGCATTTCACAACACGAGAGAGAGCAGTAAAGATGTAAAATGGACATTGCAATTTGCTGGGTCCACAAAAAAAATCAAATCTCAATTTCATTAACCAATCTTTGCATAGCAAACTTTTTCGGATGCGAGCACAGAAATTGTTATATTGGTTAATATTTAGCAGAAAGGTGAAGAAAATGAAAGTCACAAGTTAACACACTGCATGATAACCCAAAAAGATTAAGAAACTCCTTCATTAACCTGAAATTAATATATTACATGCTAAAGGAGCTCAGGCTCCAGCCAGGTTCCTAATCTCATAGAGGCACAATTGAAATGGTATAAAAATTCCTTTTCCACTGCTTTTCCTCAAGTTGGATTCTTGAAGAAGGGATGGTTGAGGGCTTGCCAAGCAGTGAGACGTTCTGATGGATCAAATTTCAATAGACCGTGCAGTAAGTCAACCAAAGAGGAAGTCCTTGAGCACTCACCATGTTTGGAAACCAGATTCTGCAATGGCCAGAAAAATGCAGTGATATGACTGTGTATCTTGCCCTAAGTATAGATACTAAAATATCATGCTTCCAAACCACTACATATCTTCACACTTCATTGAGAGGCACTTCGACATTAAAACAAGCTAGTAAATGCTCAATATATAAATTGAGATTTCCCTAGTTTCTGCTGGGATGTGTAAGACATGTTATCTTATAACATAAATTTAAAAAATGATAAGGTGGGAAAACACAAACCCTCAGACGGTCGAGTTTCTTCACAGCCCTAATACTTTCTCTTGAAACTGCACCTTCAGGCCAATTCAGTCGTGCTCCCCGTCTAAAGTATTTCTCTGCACCGCGGCTGGAGAGAAAAAATTGATAATTGGAAAAAATTCTCAATCAACAAGCGTTTGGAAGCAGAAAACAAGACTTACTAATAACCCACAAAAGCCAGAGTGCAATAAAAAAGATAACAAATTGATCAAAAAAAAAAAAAAGATAACATGAGAGTAAGCATATATTGGTGGCAGGTGTATTGACATTACGGATATATGCAAGATCTACATGGGCAATTCACCAAATGCCTCTTATAATACAACAAAACATACTTGGCTTTTCGAATTATATGTTCTGGCAAAGGTCCCAATACCCGCTCCATCATTGCTAAATGCTCTAAGTTCTCATGTGTCTGAAACAATGCTTCACCCTGAAAGAAAGTTTCGACAACTTCAGAATTTCAGAGCAGAGTTCTTCCAATTGCTAACCAAACTAAATAAATCTCTAAGAGAATTGAATGGCCAACCGAACAAAGCTCCACAAGAATGCAACCAATACTCCATAGATCACAAGGGTAAGTCCATCCTAGACCTGTAACCAGTATACATATGATGAGATGAATTATAGTGTACTAAACAGGATCTGCCACATCAAAAGCATTTAGCCCCAAGAAAATGCATTGAAGTCAACCTCAGTGGTTGTAAAAGCAAATACAACATGAAATCAGAAGTACTTTAGTTTTTATGACACATCTAAACATGGATTTGATTGGACTTCCTTATAATTGAGATTTGTATTGTATTAGAAAGAAGAAAAAAAATCAAGGAAATATGATAAGAGAGGTTAGCAGAATTTGGAGAAGAGGCTTCGAGTAAACAGTTTGTTCCCTATTCTAACGGGAAGCTTTAAATTTCGAAACTCATTTACCAATTGGTTCCATTAAAGTTCCTAGGCTCCTATACGTGCATAAATCCATACTCACACCAATGCTGTTTTCATAATAAAAAATAAACTGAATTCATTAAGCCTCAACAGATGGATATCAAGAAAGCAGCAATGCCCATATCCAATGGCTTAATTTTATACACAAGGCAACTAAATCACATCTGGTTGTGTAGGTACCACAATTGCAGAAGTTTAATAAGCTATGGAATAAGATAAATTATGTATAGTTGTAAACGGGTATAATGATCGGATCTGATTGAGAAATTCTGAAAGACAACCCAAAGTATGGACACGAAACAATGCATATTTAGCTAAATACAAAACAAAGAAAAGTCTTTTTTTGTGGATAATTAACTTTAAAACAAAGAAAAGTCTTCTACCAAAGCCAAAAATTATTGGGCTAGGCAAATAGGTTAGTGGTAAGTGTATCAGTGGGTGAAGATGAGTTTTGAATCCAAGTCTATGGAATCTATACTGACAAACTTTACCAACTAATCAAGCCGGTACTCGTTTTTTTGGTCAGGAAATCCAAAATGGGTCACTGAGGTGTGGAGTGAACTCTATGGCCAAGGCAATATACATTTTCAGAATAACTGGTTATCCAGACCCAAGCTGCTTGATATTTACACTTCTCTCAAATGCCCAGGTACAGAGATGAAGAGAGTAATTAGCACTTCTCCAATGCCTCCAGTCATTAAGGATAAAGCTGTTGCTTTCTTTTATTCAAAAATTGAATAATTGACATACCATTTTGCTAAGAATCATTCGAATGGGTTTCCTCGGTACAAACACACAACCATTGTTTCTCCAATGGGAAGAAAACAATAAGAACTACTTTTTTTCCTTGACAAGGTTCTTCATTCACTTAACAAGGCACACCAAACCAGAACCTAAAGAGGTTTAAATAAAAAAAACAGAGACTTGTTTATATATATAAAATGCCCACCATTAAAACAGGGAAAAAAAAGAAATTATCGGAAAAAAAAACAGGGAAAAAGAATAAAGGGAAATACAACCACACAACCAAGACCACTTTTCACCACTGTATCATAATCTATTGCATAAAAATAATAGCTGCCTCTAGGCATCAATCGTGGATTTCTTTTATCAGCTACCCAAACCGTTTTCCTGCAATTGGAATGCAAATAAACACAACTAACATACTTTTTTTGTCTAAAGTAACTAGTTTACCTAAAATAACCTCTGGTGCTCGGTAATGCCTTGTCGAAACAATAGAGCTATGATCTTGATTGTCAAAGGCAGTACTACCAAAATCAATCAACTTTATGGCACTTGACTTTGGCAAGCACCTGAAGTGCATCTCATCTGGAGAACTCCTCTGTACCATTCCAAGCATTCATTTAGGATGATTAACGAGTCTTAGATACCAACTACCTGAAATGGCATGATTTTTCAAACAATTGGGGAATGCAAAATACCTTGTACCCTGGAAGCTTTACATATTCAGAAGACACAAGAAGTATATTTTCTGGCTTGAGGTCAGTGTGAATTAGGCGTAAATCATGCATATCTGTCATATATAATAAAGCATGGTTGTTATGTTAAAACACCCAAAACACACACACACAGACAAAAAATGTCAAGCCCAGGTGGAGAAACAGATGTGGGCCACCAGTTAGGGGAAAAAAAAAAGATAGTTAAAGGGAAGAAAAAAGTGAAAGCCAGGTATAATCCACACACATGCTACAGATTCCAAAAGCTGACGACCGAACTCCCGGACAAGATCCACAGGAAATGGGCAATATTTATTTCTCCGTAGAAAATCAAATAAACTTGGTCCAAGCTTCTCAAACACCTGGTAACACCATTAAAGTTCATTCAAATAAAGGTTCAATATTCAGTTTTCCCAAATCATAAAGGAAGCCCATAGGAACAAATGAAGTCAAACTAACACAATGGTTTCTACTTTTATTTAAATACAAATGATCCATGTGTTATTTTACACAACCATCCCTCTACAGCTTTTATAAAGTAAAATACAAGCATTTTGCACTCCATTCACACATATGAGAAAATCAAGTAGCCTACAGTGAGGATCAAGAAGGCTCAAAATAATTTTCAGTGTTTTGATGGAACTCTGACAATGAGAATATACATGACTATATGGAAATTCAGCATTTTTCATTTGTTGAAGAAGAGGAACATTCCATCAGTTCTCACATTTAATGGTCAAGAATTTGATAGATTGGTGATCTTACGTAAGCCAGTGCAGAATTTATCAAATGACAAACTAGCACATCTACTAGGATAGGTGAAATTTGACAAGATAAGGAAAAGAGAAATGTTCCAATGATGAAGCTCTTCCTAGCAGGAAGCTGGGCTTACCCCCCCTCCCCCGGTGCAAATCTAATCTACTTAGACATTGCTTTCCACAAGACAAGTAACTTTGGAACAATTAACAACAGCACAGCCACGAGACAGATGGCAAACTCTAAGATGAGAAGGGCAACCACACTTTATTAGTTGAACATATATGAAACACACTAATGCAAGGACAATGAGGAAATCAATTGGTAATTACAATACATATGTGATTGCGGTAGTCAAACCAGTTTCGAATCTGCACACAGCTGCAGATAAACACATAAACCAGTTAGAACATACTAAGAAGTAGCAACTTTTCTTTCAGTCACAAATCCAATTAATACTTACCGTGAGGCACCTATATCATTCTTAGCAATATGTTGAAGTATATCGATTTCCATTTTTGCTGCATCACGGTATTTGCGTATGCTTCGAACTACTTTGATTGCAACAAAATCATGTGTTTGACGGTCCCAACATTCCAAAACACGGCCAAATGTGCCTACAGTACTAGCAATTTGCTGACATGGACACAAGCATAATCATAAATAAAAGATCTGGGAGACAGCAGAGCTCTTGACAGCTAACCTTCACCCATCTTGCTTAGTATTTTATCTGCAGGATGGTAAACGGGAAAAATATCAAAAAAGGGAAAAAGCCCGTAGTAACAACTAACAATTAGAAACCAGAATGCATCAGCTACAATATCACATCATGACTATGAAATCACCATCCATCGATTTCAATGTAAATAAGTATAATGTTGTTTAACTAATGGAAAATAATAAATTTTGTATAGAATTTAAGTAGTGCTACATAAAACATACATAATGCCAAACATGATGGAGAATGATTCAGATTTGTAATTACTAACATTGAAAACAAGCATGCCCACCACATGATTTAAGAAAATATAAGTAAACAGCAATAGCAGCATATTTCTGCAGCTCAAAAGCTCTCACAATCTTCTATCAGAAATTTCTAATTTTCATCAAAGAGAACCTTCAAGAATATTAACCTCTAATTTAGCATAATTAGAGTTTAGGGTTTAGTATATTAACTCTTTAAGGCTAATGCTTTTGTAGAGGTTGTGGATTTGGAGTGGAATAAAGTGGAGTTTGAAGGTCCGTATCTTTGCACTCAACTTGAAAGCCTTAAAAAGAGACTAAGAGAGTGGAGTAAGGACTGTTTTGGAGCCCCAACAGTTATCAAATGGATTGTTTGGCAAAGCTTAAAGATTTGGATGTTTTGGAGGAGAAGCTTCTCTCCCATATTGTAAGACTTGCTTGGGATAGCTTGAGAAGAGACTACTAGTTGACGGTGGTTTGAGAAGAGAAAGCTCCAGGTCTTGATCGGTTTACTATGCTGTTTTTCCAAAGGTGTTGGGCTATTATCAAAGGGGACCTTTCGAAAGTATTTGAGGAGTTTTATCCATCAAATTTACTTTATAGGTGCTTGAAACATGCTTTTATTGCTTTGATCCCCAAAAAGAAGGCTATCAAGTATTTGAAGGATTTTCGCCCAATTAGTCTCCTAAAGAGTGTTTATAAGATCACATCAAAAGTGTTAACTTTGAAACTTAAGATGGTTATAAAAAGTATCATCTCTTCCCCTCATGGTGTCTTTATTTTTTGGGTCGTCAAATCTTGAATGGGGTGCTTATTGCGAATGAATGTATTGATGAGAGACAAAAGTTGGCGAAGAATGACATTCTTTGCAATTTGGACCTCGAAAAAGCTTTTGATCATATTAATTGGCAGTTCGAGGATTACTTGTTTGAGAGATTGGGTTTTGGTGATAAGTAGAGGAGATGGATAAAATATTGTGTCAAACTGATTCTTGTTCAATTTTGGTTAATGACTCCTTAGAAAGTTTCTTTAACTGGCTTAGGCAAGGGGATCCGCTTTCTCTCTACCTTTTTTATATGGTGATATAGGCCTTAAACAAAATAATTAAAAAAGCAAAAATCTCTAGTTTTGGAGTGGATAGAGGTGACTGCTCCATTTCTCATCTTCAATTTGCTAATGATACTATATTTTTTGTAGGGTAGGGTATCTAAGGTGCATCTTGTGTTGTTTTAAAACAGTTTAGGGTCTCAAGATTATCCTGTAAATGTGAAATGTTCTAAGTGGGTAAGGTGAGTGATATTGATTTTCTTGCCTCTATCTTGTGTTGTAAAGTTGAGTCGGTTTCCAACTTCTTATTGGGTTCCCCTAGGTGCAAAGTTTAAATCTAAAGTAGTTTAGGAGCCTGTGGTGGATATAATCTTTAAGAGACTTGATTCTTAGAAAGCACCTCTCCTATAAAAGCAGATAAGTTGATCATCCTTGATAGCGTTTGGCTAGCATCCCTAACTACTTCATCTTCCTTTTACAATAATTGCCTCAATTGTGGTTAAGATTAGAAAATGTTATAGAAATTTTCTTTAGAATGATTTTATTGATTCTAGACACTATCATCTGGTCGATTAAAACTTGGTGTGTCATCCGATTAAGGAAGGTGGCCTAGGTATTAGGAAGATAATATCCCATAATAAGGATTTGTTGGGCAAATGGTTGTTGCATTTAGATATGGAGAGGAATAGTTTGTGGAGGAAGGTGATGGTGGCTAAGTATGATCTTAATTATGAATGAGAACCCAAAGTGGTGCGCGGGGGGAGGGGGTATAGTATTAGGATTTGGATTTTGGAAAGCTATTTTTAATGGTAAGGAAGACTTTTGGTGATTAATTAAGTTTAGGCAGCGGTTAGGCAAAAATATTAGATTTTGGAAGGATTTACAGTGCAATAATTCTACCCTTATGGAAGATTTTAAGATAGAATTTGAATGTTGATCTTTGATCATTTGAAGAGTAGAAGATGGAATTCGGCAAACAACTGTGTGATGTGCATGAGAAAGAAGGAATCACATCTTTTAATTAATTGTCCATTGACAAGAAAGGTTTGGGATTTCCATTTCTCTCGTCTTAATGTCTCTTGGTCTCTCCCAAACAAGGTATGTGATCTTGTTCTAAGCTGGTGGATTAACGACTTGGTTGGTGTCCCCAAAACTATTGGGTCGTCTTTTTAGGGAGTCATTTGTTAAGACATTTGGAAGGAGAGGAATAAAAAGAACCTTTGAGGATAAGTTCTCCTCACTGGGAGATCTATTTGTTTATATTTATAGGCTCGTCTATGATTTAGTTTCTATATCTAGGATGTTTGATGAGAGGGATTGGAAGTCTTTCTGGAATGTAATGGGCTAGTTGGCTGTTTTTTGTTTTCTTTTTTCGGTTTCCTTGTTTTTTTTTTCTCTTTCTTTCACCTTTGCAGTGAAAGTCTGTTATTTTTTGTTTGCTCCCTTAATAAATTTGATAAATTTCAAAAAACAAAAAAGTATACTAAGAGTTTATGTAAAGGTCCCAGTCAAGACCCGTCAAGAAGGTTTCAATCAGTTAACTTCTTGTCAAGAAGATTGATGAAACAGCTTACAATCAAAATTACGTTAAGGACATCAAATCAACTCAACCCAACACAACAACGCCTTATCCCAACTATTTGGGGCCAGCTTAAGTAAAAGACATTAATTCTCCTTTTCTTTTTAACAAATTTCATTGGCAACAGAGGACACTAAATTCACAGCAAAAATGATTTTTGTTCACGACGGTTTATTATATTGTAGATGTAGGCACTGAATGTCAACATATGCAAAATTATCGTTCGAACAGAAATCTAATTTAACGAAAAAGAAAAGAAAAGGAACATCAAGATAACATACATCTTGGAGTCAGATTCTCCCCGAGATTAAACACATAATGCCCTTCCCGATCGTCATCCCTCCACGGCGGTGACGCAGGTCGAACCAAACTTTCCTTAGCGGGTATCGGCAGCCGAGCAGCCTACACAGATGCAGCGAGCCATTCCCAACGGTGTCAGACTCCATTAATAATAAAAACCCTAACTTTGCTTCAGTGTCCATAAAAAAACCCTAGCCTTTTCCCCTTCTCACGGATGCGACGGGCGCCCTTCGAAACCCTAACCCAAATCAAACCTTAAAGAGATCAAAACCAACCTCTGCTTCAACAGGGGCGGCATCCCAAACGAGGCGAGGGCGTTTTCTGATCCGTTGTTTCTCCATCTTTCCCAATTCGATCGTCACCTTTGACGAATTCGACTACTTCCTCTCTCTCTCTCTCTCTCTGCAAACAGATATTCCCAACAAAACCTCAAGAAAATTTACGTTCTCTTCTCCAAAATTCTGACGAACACCGAAGTAAATTTGTCAGAAAAAAAAATTCAGACAGAACGGGGAAGAAAGTGGGATTTTAAAAGGGACGTGCGAGCTTTGTCACACGGCCAGAGTAAAACACCGCTGATCATACATCCAACGGTGGTTATATGCACAATAAATAGGCTGAGTGATAGGTTTTGGAAGATTTATAATTGGTCCAACGTCAACCAGATGGGATGATCACAACTGATTTATGCACCTGTTTTAGGTGTGATGTAGTCATTAACATGGATGCCAGACCCCCTTGTATCATTTTTCCATTTCAATAGTCTTGTAGGCTCCGTAAATTTTTGATAGGGAGTTAGTAAGACTGATGTAAAATTTTGTTTTGCTAAACTTTTACTTTTTGCTTGTTTTCTCGTGTTTGTTTTGACTATGTAAAATTGGGAATAAAATAGCTCTAGAAACTTTGTTTGATACTTGATTTTATACTTCAAAATCATAAAATTACATATATTTATCGATTTTACCACTTAATTAAAAGATGTAATGATATACTTGTAACAAGTCTTTAAACATATAAATAATACTCTAATAAATCAATAAAGCATACATATAATCCAATTTCATTTAAATAGTCTCATATTATCATTAACATAAATGCATAATATGATAACGAACAAGAAATAATCATATAAATCCAATATATGCTTTAAACACTAAAATTGTAACCAAATGCATGCATATTAATAAATGAGGTTCAATACAATCCATAATACCTCCAAAGTTAAAACAGTCATAGTTTACTCTAAAGTTAAGTAGATATCCTAAGGTATTCATACACCCACAAAGCCATGTTTTTCATGTAAGATGGTCTCAACCATTAAATGATGTAATAGTGCATTTTTTGCCTTAAAGGAACTTGCCATTGGTTCATTCGCGTTGAACACATCAAATGTTTCGGCAAGTAACTCTTCCTCAATACCCTCTATTGCCATCACCATCTCATATAATTTAATCACAAATTTATCACGAGTCTTTGGCGTAAAAGCTTTTACAAGTACATCCACTTTGTCGACAAATAATCCAATCGTTTCAATTTTATTGTCATTAACATGTGCTTTCTTCACATGCTTTCTACTACTTGGTGAAACGGTGGTGGTTTCTCCCGTGTAGTGGCCTCATTCCCTTTAGCCACATCCTTAATGTCACCATCCAATTTAAAAGGTTGAGGTGTTCTTTGACGATCAATGACAATGGGATTAGGACCTTCATTCTCCAAATCTTCTCCAATTTCTGAAAAACTACCGGTTGGTTGGTCATTACCAACCACGAGTCTCATCTCATCATATAAATCAATTGTTTGTCTTGATAAAGCTCTGGTTAGGGTGTTCCTATTTCAATTTACATGGTTAAAAATAATCTGAATAAAAGTTGAATAAAAAATCATACATCAATTTGATTTAAGTTATACCTATAGATATTCTTTCCAAACGTCATAAGTTGCAATAACGGTCTTTTTATCATTGTCCCAACCAAACCTAGATTTGTTTAGTAAAGCTTTGATGATTAAATATTGCTTCTTAATTGTCTGAAGTCAATTTTGTATATTATCAACTTTAATATCCTTGAAAAATTTAGCAGACAACTCCTTAGATACAAAAAGGTAAGCTTTGGGTTTAAAGGTCTTATCTATTTTATTGTCCTTTGTAACCTCTTCAGTAAAGAGCTCAATTAGAGAACGATCCATAGCATTTGTCCATTTCATTTGTTTTAAACCCTTGCCCTTCCCTGTGGACACATCATTTGTTGAACTTGTCATTATTTATCTGTAACATATAAAATCAAACAGATTTTTTGTAAATCTAATCAAATACATGTAACTTCATCTATAACTAATTTGTAAACATTATAAAAATCATTCATTCAACATAGAAATTCATAACAAGTATTTAAGTATACGAAAACAAAATACACTAACCAAACATTGTTTTAAAGCTTTTTTATTACATAATTATGATTTGAAACCTTAATCCTCCATTCCACGTCTAAAGTCCCTATACATCATGTCCCCTAGGTTATCCCTGAAACTAGCCCATATATTACTTTCATTTCGCTGCTCCCTTTGCGATTGTTGTGCATTTTTATTATGTTTAGAGGAAGAACCATGTTCCATCTGTCTCAATGTTATTTGGGTAATGCTATCATATGGGTTGACACCCATAACATGATTGTGGATAATGCAACAAGCCATCACAACTTTCACTTGTGTTGGAAAAGAGAAATGCTGAGTTGAATCCAAAATTGGGAACTATTTTTTCAAAATACCAAATGCATGCTCTATTACATTCCAAAGCGAGGAGTGTCTAAGGTTAAATGACTCATTCGCATTCACAGGAATCCGCCCAACAAACTCATTAAGATGATAATGAGTTCCTCTATGTGGTGCAAGAAACTCGGGACTATTCTCATATTCAGCAGCAACCAAATAGTATTTTTCTACATGATACAAAAAAAAAAAAAATTATTAACTGATGTCATTTATATAGTTAAATTGAAATTTAGTCCATTTTGTGTTTATGTACCTGGTGTCACTAGAAGTTTCTTCTCTCTTCTAAGTGAATCTTCTAAAACCAAATAATTTGTTGCAAAACCTTCCCAACTAAGTAGTATATAAGTCAAGTTCAGATCAGAAGTACAAGCATCTATCACATTTTGAGTCATTTTTAATTTTCTCCAACGAAATCTGGCTTGGTGCTCAATTGGAATAGTACATGGTATATGTGTTCCATCAATTACACCAATACAATACTACGTTGGCTAAATATTTTACATCATATTACATAGTAGCTATAACATATAAAATCATAAGATGTTAACAAACATATGGATATGAGTGTATACCTTAAAGTAGGGATAGAATTTATTATCATTTCTAATTTCATCTGGGATATGCTCACCATCAGGTTGCTTGATAAAGGACAGAGTAAAGCTTGAGGCATGGTTGCAAAATTGAATTCCAATATCTACTCACCATTTCTTGGGATTGAGAGAAACAAAAAGAAATTACTCGATTTCTTACGTTATGACCCAATGTATGTAAGAATAGAATAGCTTGTTCTTCAATTGACATATACATAGTATCTGCTAATCCACCCCTTTCTCTTAATAGCTTACAAAATCTAATAAAACACTCTTAAAACATCCTAATTTGATCAAGGCAATCCCTAGGCCGACCTTGAGTTATACGCCTAATAAAACGTTTCCTTTCCACATCTCTAGTAATTGCCACGGCTCTATCTCTTCTCATACCATGTATACATAATATCATAACTCCAAATAAAGTAGTAAGAATCCCCAAAACAAATGCCTTCACTTTGACGGAATTATAGTTAAGTGACATTCTCATCCTAGATTATAATCTAAAACTACAAACAAAAAATGAATAAATTTTATATTGTCATTTCATTAATAAAATGTATCAACTTATAACATCTTCAAATGCTAATGGAGTAAAACCCAAATAATAAACATGGTAAAGACATCAATTTAATGAACATGCCACATTTACCATATGTATTGAATAACTAAAAGATTCAGTCTTTTATAAGCCCAATATTGAAATTAAGTTGGCTGCATTATTCTTCTCCTTTCAAGGCTTTAATTGGGAGTTGATCAAAAACTTTATTTTGAAGCTCAATTGAGAACATTTAATTTACCTATGCTAGTTTCAAATCATAGAAAATATGCACTCCTAAGCAAGGTTCAAAATGTCGGTGTCGGTAGAAATATTGGTTTGGCCAAAATAAGACATATCGAAAATGTCGGAAATATCGAAAAGAAATATTGTAAAAATCGTGAAAACTTAAGAAACATATTCTAATATAACTACATATGCACAAGGAAACAAAT
>JAOXJP010000003.1:5250286-5267322 GCA_025762735.1 Platanus orientalis | reverse complement strand
ATAGCCTTTTTCTCAACCAGAGCCAACTCTTCTCCTTTATCCGGGCTTGAGACCGGCAATGTCTGAAGATACAAACATTGGCGGAGTTCAACACAATATAAAAGTAGGATCTATAAAAAAAATAAAAAAAAAAGGTGTATAGGTTAAAGCCGTAAAAACAAGTGTTCAAACTACTGAGCTCTTAAAGCTGTGAGAAATTGAGACCTCCACAGTAAGAAGTTTTCATAATTGAGTTTGACCGTGAGAAGATATGATAGATTTGATATAAACGACTGAAGAGATAATGGAGACACTAAAGAAAAGGAATCTGAGGGCGAAGACAAGTAAGAAGGATTATTTGTGGTGGAAGATGTGACCACCATTGTTGCAGAACTTGATTTCAGAAACAAAGAGTTTTCAAAGAATCGAATGATTTCAAAAAGAACAAACACAGATTTTAGTAAGAATAGATTTCAGAACGAATAGAAGAAATAGAGAAAATAAATTTCATTACGAAGGACTTATAGTGTCGAGTGAGCTTTTAGCTTTGATACCATAATAGAACTTCTTGAATTTAAAACTTCCAAGATACTCAACAGAAGATCCTCAACCTTTATTTATATCATTTGAACCACCTTTACGACTCTTTTACAACAACTTATAACATAATTAACAAAAGTCTATAACCAGCCTAACCACTCTTATTGTTTAACACCCATTCTAACTTCTCACTTATCTAATCACCTGACTGTCAGTTACCTTAACAGGACCGACCAAAGCACTTTAACATATTATATAGAACTAAAATTTTATTAAAAAAACTCCATATTTGTATAAAAATTTATTTTAACAAATACATATTTCTATAAAAATGTATATAAAAATTCTCTATGTCTATAGGATTCATGCCATGGACCTTATCATCGGGCCCTTGGGCCTTAGGATGGGCCAGGATAGGCCCAGGTATGGCCAAACAGAAAATCGGGCTTCAATTTCAGGTCCAAAGCCTAGTATTGAGCTGGGCCTTTTTGGACCAATTTTTGGTCTGCACTGGACCGGGCTTGGGCTGGCCTGGTCCTGTGGACAACTCTAGTTTGAGTGAATACTATGGTTTGATGGATTCAATTGTCCATTCATCATCATAAATTGAGAGAGAAAGCTTCCATTTATTGGGTCATAGGAGTCATTACACCATTTTCAAGGTATGTAGGAGCGGTAACACGTACCCACCTTGCACCATAGAATATGAAAAAATCTAGCAAGCTTTCCAAGAAAGAGGTGAGCAAGAGCAACGAAAACAAGCGGTCACAAGCCATGTCGTAGTAAAATCTAACACAAAGACAAGGAAAGGAGCTCCTCGATAGAAACAAGTGGGCAGGTCTTCCTTCTTGTTTCTGTTTGTTATTTTTATTCTTATGTCTAACTAATCCGTCTTTTGTTTCTCTTCATTATTCTATTGAAATCTCTCTCGTGTGAACTCTCTATGCTTTCTATTTACATATCTATTCACAAGAAAGCTCTAAATCCCTCCTCTTTCCTTGGTGGGGTTCTATATTTTGGGTCCCGAATTCCTTATCAATTATAATTTTGGAGAGAGGAGACAAGGGACCCAACCATATTTCCGTTTTCCTTGTCATGTCTCATCACCAAAACACCTGCATGTTCTCATGGAAGACCTCTTTCATCATCTACAATACCTGTATTTAATCCTCTTTTTCCTTCTATGAGTACAAATACTAATCCCTTTTAACATACTACAAATATACAAACCTCACAGTTACCCTTAGCCTTCAACTCTAGAACCCATAAGTCATTTCTCTCTCATCATGTCAATCGTGTCTTCTCTTCTTCCCCTCCTCCTCCTCCTATGTCTTACCATGCATGCAAGCAAAGCCCTCCATCTTGGCATTATCGATAAGGAGTCTGGTAGACAAGCTCATCTTTCCGGCGAGGTTAGTCTAATTTAGATTTTTTTTATTTTGTTATACCATACTTTGATTAGTCACCTGGCAAACATTTGAGTGTAACTCCATTTAAGTTTTAATCTTATGGGTCTGGTGCAGGAACTAGAGAAAGTAAAGCTTGTGAATTCTTTATCTCCATTCGAAGTGAAACCTTCGCCGTCAGAGGAACTCCGAACAGGAAATGGAGAAGAAACCATTGATGAGAGTCAAGGTGGTGGAAGCACTGAAAGGCCAAAGGAGTCAGAGGCTCTTCCTAAGGAGGTGATAAAAACCACAGGAAAGGTTACATCTGTTGCTCAAGTCGAGTCTCTTGTTTCGGATTCATGGCGTATACCTCATGATAAACACCGGGAACATCCTGGCTATAACTTAGATTATTCTCCACCCAAGACACACCCACCCTCTCACAACTGAAGTACATTTTTTTTTCTTCTCTATTCTCTCCACCAAATATGGTAGAGCTTTAGAATCTTAGGACTTTATATTTACTACTGCCAACTAATTAACTATGACAAAATCAAACACAATCACACTAGGAAGCTCTTTTGATGTGTTCCCAAGATTGGATCTCTTGTCTATTGTAAATCAGACAATGCTTTTTACTGAGAAAGACGACAACTTTGGCTGTCAATTATACTGCATTATCCTCTAGACCATCTTCTTCTGTACCTGTTTAATATCAATAATAGAATGCAGGAATTGAGATTGTAGTCTCCTTCTCATGTGGGTCTATAGGAAACAAAAATAGAGGTAATTATAATTACACAATGCTTTTATATTTTTGTGTTTGTGTGGAGGGGAGTAGTCGTTAGGAAGTTTAATGTGTTGGGAATACTGTTGGCCAAAATGACCCATCTCCTTCGGCATGTTCTTGCTGTTTGTGGCAAGGTTGGGTAGATGGTCAGCGCTTGCATGCATGCATGAATGTCCATGTCATTGTCATGTGTGCATGTACCTTTGCAAGTACCATACACATATGTAAAAAGGGTACACACAAAATAAAAGAGAAACTGAGAAAATTGGTAACCATGGATGTGAATGAATGGAGATGCATGTGACGCAAGGGATAGATGGTGCTGCAACATGTTATCTCCTGTGGTACCATGTAGGGCTCAGGGAGGTGAACAGTCAGTGCTAGGATCTGGTTCCATGTTACCTGGGAAACCATAGATTCTAAAGAAAATGATATCACAGAAGATGAAGTGGTCATTACTTTCGAACAACCTCACCGGAAACCGCCGTCCACGACTCACCTCTATATGTTATATCATTCTTAAACACATTCGATATCCAAGTTTATGGGTCATTAATTCAAATAGTAGTTGTATTTTGTGAGACTATGGTGACTTAATTACTGGATTATGATCCCTACACTGTTTATGCATCTCCTTTTGTACTTCTATAAAGAAGAAGAAGAAGCATGAGGCATACTCTGTGACATGGTTGGAAAATCTGGTGGTTAATTGGTTTGTTCCGAAATGAGGGTTAGTAATTAAACTTTAGTTTCTGCAATTCGTGTTTTGGCTGCAAGGAGGTTCTACCTACTGTATTTGTAACAAATTTTGTATGACAACTAAAATTCAAAATTCAAATAGGCTACATATATATTGGAAGATGCACGTCACAGTTGTAACAAATTTTCTATCCTAGAAATTTCTACTTAGGGTTCTTGCTCTAAAGGCTTATGATCACTCTGCTATTGATGATTAAACTTGGTAAACTAGTTAGTTTCATGGAAGTTCCACTTTGGAAGTGGTAACAATTCTCATCATTTTTTAAGGTTCATTTAGGTTGTTGTTCAGTTTAATTGCATTGTGGTTGTACTTTTAACATTTCTGAGCGATCTTCTATCTCAGACTCATATTTCTTGTGGACTTATTGTAATGCTTCATAGCAACTCTATCATCAATGATTAAACTTCATTAGGTAGTTTACCTTATCTTCCTCTTACAACACTCACAGAAGGTGTGTAACAGAATAACAGAATGATAAAGTCCGAGTAGTTTATGCCCATTTGTTAAACCATAAAGGTTTTGAAAAAGAAAGGAAAAAATGATGATGGGCTCATAATATTGGTGCAAGTAGTGCAATTAATGGCGACTTATTCAAACCCCAATCTCGTGATCCTCACTTCCTAAGCTCCATTATATGGACTTGTATTTGTATCCTCTTGACTACATTACGAATTCTCACTGCTAAAGTTTTGAATTTTGAGAGGAGGTTTTAAATTTTTTGCGACATGGCATGCAGTGAACACCACAGCCAGTTGCCATCCGTTTTTTTTTAACTGTAGACGATCCTTTGCCTTCCAAAGTGAGGTTTGATGGGCCTAATGTTGTGGTCCATGGCGACCTACAAAAAAAGGTCTATGGTGCCCAGCAACTCTCCACAACAACGGCACTGATTGATGCTGGTTCATGTTTGCAATATGGATCAATGCTGTAATTCTAAACCAGTCGATGAAACTATCCAGATCACTAGCTTGTGGGTCCTGATGATCCATTTTCCAACCAGCCAACTTTCCCTTAATTCTATGCCACGATCGATGCCTGGTTTCAAAAAACTGAATGGTTCAGGATCCTTCCAACAATGTACTTCTATTATCACTGCTCAATACTGTTGCTTACAGTACACAAGAAAGAACGTAATTTAGCATAAAAAGTGGTGTAAACTCAAATGGCTTAGATCTCCCCAAAAATACCTTTCTACACTATAGTCAATTGTCTGCAGAGATGGCTCAAACTTCATTATACAAATAACTTGGTAGAGATCGAGTTCATTGAATATGTGAGGGCGGGGGAGTTGACTCTTTTCTACCTAGAGGTTTAACTTTAGGCAGCGGTTACTTGTGCCTTCTGAAGCTCGTTGACCACTAGGTTTTTTTTTTAAAAGCCCCTTCGGTTCACTTAATACTCGTGTTAGTGAGGATTCAACTTATGGCCCCAAAAACTCCCAAGTTATAACTTCAATACTCTTCATCTTTTAAATCAAAATGGAATGACCATGTGAACGTAGGTTAACTAGTGGGATTTCAGGCACCAGATTCAAAGCCTAAACAGAGACAATGGCTGCAACTATTTCGAGATTGTCTGCCAAACAAATTAAATATATAAATATTTTAACCATATTTGAACATTCCAAACACAAATGTTAAGAAAATAAATGGAAAACATAACCTCCTCCTCTAAAGAATACAAACATTCAAAACCTAAATCCCTAGCAGAACGACGAGCCTGTGAAATGACATTTTCCAAAGCGATTGGATGGATGCGATTGCACGCCGTCTAATTTCCACCAGACAGTATTGTTAGTTTGTTTGCTTCAATCGAGTCACTAATGGAATTTTTTTTTCTTTTGAAGGTGATCAAGTACTACTACAGCTGACAATAAAAGGTTTAACGAAGCTAATGAATTGAGAAGTCCTGATCCCCAGCTTCAGATCGATTTCACCACCTCCCAGCCAGAAGAAATCGGGATTAAGCTTAACAATTGCTTCATCCAAGATCACCTGAAATCAACCCAATTTTTTATTTGTTAATCCAAAGAGTTATACTATAATCCATAAATTATTATAAAAAAAAATCAACTATCCACACTCATTTTTGAAACATGAGAACATTTCTTCGGATTTTCAAGTACATTCACGTTCTTGATATTTTCATGATTCAAGGATTCATCTTTGACCAAAATTATAAAATAATAATAATAATAATATATTATTATTATTATTAACTTCAAACTCTCAAAACTGAAACTTAAGTCATTCACTCTTTTATTGTTCTTATTAAGTTGTCCTTGATTCGTACCATGTTCAGCTTATAGTTAGCAAATGCCCAATCTTAAGATGTCTTTCCTGTAATAATTTAAGTAGGATGAACTAATTAGAATGTTGGTCATGATTTCCAACGTTCTTTGATCTTTGATAGTGATCTAACGATATAAAAACTAACCAAACCTTCCCTTTCCTATTCCCTGATATGTTACAATGCCTGAAATGCTTATAGTGAGAAATGAGTATTATCCATCCTTTTAACATTATAGAATTTCGAACACTTTCAACATCCTCCCTTTACATGATTTCATGACACTTACATGTGTATGAAGACCTCTTAACATCTTTTTTTTTTTTATATAAATTACCTCTAGCATATTTACAACTTCAAATTACTGTCCTATTGAAATACATTTAAACAAAATTCGTTATAGAAATACATTTTGCCCTGTTGTGTTCTATTTCTTTCTCCTTACGTTCTAATAAATTCGTTATTTATCCAAATAAATAAATACATTTTAACAAAATAATTCATTATATTAATCTAAAGCAAAGTTTTAGTTGCAGTAGTTCTCTTCTTTTTTCCTCTCTCTCTCTCTCTTTCTCTCTCTCTCTCTCTCTAAGAAATTTAAACCCAAATATTAAGCTTTTGAAGTTTTCACTTCCAGGGTACCATATTAATTATGGGATGAACTGAGAATACCATCTGTGATGGACCCCACTGTCATAACATATGCATGGTCCAAACAATCGCCGACTCAGACTACTCATTCAGTGGACCACCCCTTTAATGTGGAAAAACTCTAATATCAGATCAAAAAAGATCTTCAGGGCCAGGGTTATACTTTCTCTTACATGATTTCTGGGTTTAGATAAATGCAGCTGATAGCCTAACATTTAACATTAGGAGGGACTGGATTGGTGAACATGAGAGATATGTATGATATCACATCACAAATAGGGAGTACTGTGTTTATCAAAAATAGGGAGGGGCCACTGGCTGTAGACAAGATAGGGGTCACCCAGGCAATCAAAAGATAAATGCCTAAATGTCCATGCTACATCAAGCAGGAAAGGCCACTCAAAGTCAACTTGTCTGAAAAGCATGTGGCATATGCATGTGCTCGCAAGACTGCTTTTCTAAGTTTCAAAATCACAAACCATAATATCGAGCGGTCAAGTACAGCCTACCACCAAATAGAAATTAAAAATCACAGAGTATTTATAGAGATACAGTAATTATCAAAGCAAGCAAATCAGTAAATTCAATTAATTTATGCCTTTTGAAGCTCATGTAGATGAAATTAAACTTTTAATCATATACGTTGAAATTGAATGTGCTAATCTACCATGCAAAAAAAAAAAAAAACCACAAAGAAAGCTCAAAGAAATCAAAAACAAAGAAACTGCACTACAAGAAAGATGTTAATTACCGGAATGTCTGTTTTCATGCCAATACATGTTACTCCATTGTGTTCATATCCAGTCAATTGTACCGACTGGTCCTCAGGTGCAAGCCTCACTGTGTCAACAATTAAAATTGTTATTACTTCCCAGGCCACAATCAAAAGGGGTTTGTAGGCCTCAGAAGACACTTCACATCCTCATACAAGACCATAAGTTAATAACAAGCTAAAGTTTGCAGAAGAAAGAAATATCAGTTCTTTATCAAAGAAAAGAAATCAGACTAGTCCTGTAAAACTGGATCAATGAACTTGTCTCTGGTCAGATAATTTCGGGTTGGCTGGCTTTCTTGGTAATGCAAAAATACATGTAAGAAAATAACGTAATGGATAATCAAAAGAGAATGGTAAATGATATATGTAATATAATAACCTTTAACAAAAGACAATTCATTGGACATGTGTCATAAAAATGTTGGACACAGGTCAATGCTTGTCCAAAAAAATTATAATTTCCCTAGCTTTATTGTTTGCTCAATGATTTTCGCAATTGCAATGCTTAATGTACATCTATTTATCAAGAAAAAAATTTCTTATACACTATACCCTTTATGAACAAATATCTTTATACTATGATATATTATATATAAAGTACCCTATACAAACATGTGGATGAGATCAAAATTCCAGGATCAGCATGTCCAACACCTTGTGCTATTGTCTGGTATCGATGCATGTCAATGACATTAATCCAGGCAATTCTGAAAGGCATATATGTCTTTACAGTTTGTTCATAGGGTTAATTAGACTGTACCCTGTAGTTTCTGACAATAGACAGTCTCCCCCCTCATCTTTCTGAAATACCAAAAATAAATACTGTCAGAAAGACTCTGGTTACAAAAGTTAACCTTGATGTAATTTTACCAAATTGACCATTGTTTTAAACATATTTTTTGTAATAACAATAGTAATTTTATAAAATACCAAAAAATTCCCTTTGCATCAAAACCCCAAATCGATTGTGTTATTAGCCCTAACCCTTCATCTCCATTGTCCTCCCTTCTCCATCGTCTCCAGCTCCAGCAAATTTTATTTTATTTTTCCTGTAAGTTTGTCTTTAGTTGGGAAACAATAGCTTTCTTATTTTTTTTTTTTTTTTTTTTTTTTTTTTTTTTTTTTTTTTTGGGGGGGGGGGGGTAAGAGGGTCCAAAAAAGTGTTCAGTTGAAAAAGTAGGTGGTCAATAAAAGACATCGAATTCAAAAATACATCATGTGTCAATCAATGCACGATAATAGAGGCCTGTCTCAAAACAGACAATCATTCTCCACCATCTTCATCGTGCTAGAATATTAAAAACAAAAAAAAACAAGATAAGTGGTCAGTGTTGGAGACCTTAGGCTAAAACCATTGAATTGGAACAATGGACAAAAGAATGAGGATCTGCAGCCAAGGTTGGTTATGAAAAGTTATTTTTCTTCTTTCATGTGGGGTATATTTTTTTTTTTCCTGAAAAAAAAAACTAAGGAAAACTTAATAACTAATATCTTCATAACTAATAATTATATCCCCCAAGAATACTAGTTATTAGAGGATCAACAACAACCCAATGAAATAGGTACCATAAAATTAACAAGAAAGAGGATTAGAAATTTTGAAGAAAATATAAATTTAAATAATAAACAGCTTAAACGAAAACATCTAAGAAAATAATGTTGAAGCATCATATTGGTGACATCCAAAGAAAAATCAGCCTTCCACCATGACAATAGATCCTCTGGAGTCCTCTTTAGACTCCATTCATAAGGTGGAAGAATGATTAGGAGTTGGATGATATGATCAAGTTGCTTAACTGGCGGTCCCTGCCATGAGAGATGAGAAGATGTGGTGTATCAACAAGAGTGGTAATTTTACTACTAGATTGTTTCAGAGGGAGATGGAAAATTCGAATAGACCTTGGGTTCCTTGCAAGATTATTTGGCTTATGGGTATTCCTTCAAAGATTTTCTATTTTATTTGGAACTACTATCTGGATAAATCCATTCCCTCAATCATTAAAGAATTGAAATTGGAACTTGGTTAATAAGTGCATTTTGTGCCTGAGTGAAGATGAAACGGTGGAGCATCTTTTGATCCATTACTATTTGGCAAGAAAAGTGTAAGATTTTTTCCTATCTCCTCAAAAAGTTTTGGACCTTCTCTAACTAGTTTGGAGACTTTATTGCGGGCTGGTGGATGTTACTATTTGGCAAGAAAAGTGTAAGATTTCTTCCTATCTCCTCAAAAAGTTTCGGACCTTCTCTAACTAGTTTGGAGACTTTATTGCGGGCTGGTGGATGAGGGACATTGTAGATATTTCTCTCAGCATTTGGCACTTGTTGTCTGGGCCCATTTGCGGGGGCTTATGAAAGGAACAGAATAATAGAACTTTTGAGGGCAAGTTCTCTGACTCCTAAAAATTGGTATGCCAACATTTATTCGCTTTTATTTGATTAAGCTTCCATATCTACTGATTTTGATGAAAGGGAGTGGTTTTCTTTTTGAAGAGAGCTTGTTTAGTTTGTTGTCTTTTTTGCTTTTTGTCTTTCACCTTCCCATTGAAGTCTTTGTTTGTATGCTGTTTTGCTGTTTCTTTGGAAAAAAATTACATTTACCTCTCAAAAAATAAAAAAGGCAGAAAAAGGCACCTCAATTTCAGGAACAAAACCAGGCACCAGGCAGGATAGTGAACCAAAGGGTATTGTTGACACCAACTGGAACGTCCCCTCCTGTGATTGGAACCAGTGATCTTCCCTCTAGGTAGGGGTTAGGTGAACCAAGTTACAAACTGATTTGCACAAGAACAGGGTGAACCAAATTCTGGACAATCTGCAAACTGGTCCAAGGACAAACCAAAGGAATCAGTTCATGATATGTAGGCTCTTCCTGGAAGTATGTATCCCTGTATTGATCAGCTAGAAACTATGTCATATTTTAGTAGAAATACACCTAGTTAATGATCGAGTGAGTTGGCTGGTCAATGTACAGAAAGAGGCTGAGTTCTTCCCAGATCGGAATCATAGTTCACCAGTTGAAAAAATAAAATCTTGCTTGTTAAAACATTGAAAAATCGTAGTATATATATTTTGGAGCATTAAGTCTAACACTGAATAAATGAAGCAATATCACTGTCATACGGCATAAAAACAGCAATAAGAACCCTCCAATAGAGGATACAGAATAAATAAAGAACATATATCTGGAAGGGATATCATTTTCATTTAATAGGTGGAAAAAAATAAAATAAAATAATGGAGATAAGAACCACCATAGCAGTGAAAGATGGGTACAGATATACCCTACCTAATCCCTCAATGAACAGTTGCCTCCTGCCCGTGGTATCCCCCTTTGTACTAGTGCTACCCCCTTCACCCTGCTATGGGCCTCCCAACATGCCCAGAAAATCCAGAGAACCAAATCCATTGGGTGCTATACAAGAATTGACTGCCACATGTGAGACAAGTATACAATCCACGTATACATCCTTCGATGTCAGCTATTTGTTCCAATCAGAATTGCTACTGAGACCTCTCTTCTTGTTGAATTTGTAGAATTGATGCAGAAGCCTATGGACTTCTCCATAGTTACCAGCAGCAGAAACAAGAGAATCTTTTATCCACGTGGGTAGCTTGTTTGTTGGGTGAGAGAAGCTTCTTTTTGAGGGATCAGATGCATAACGTGAGTCAACCAACAAGATTGCTGCATAGTCATTTATGTGCCGAATTGCTCTACCTGAAATAACATCAATTGAAGAAAAAGAAACAGTATCAACCAATGATTTAAAACTCATACATAGAGGGAATGTAAGCAGCCAAAAGAATGCAGGATTGCGACTCGGCATACAGGGGTAAGAACCAACACTTGGTATCACCAAAGAGATCACTAGGGCATGAAAAAGGGCTCATTAGATGACCCGACAATCCAGTGTACCAATCTTTGTTGTCTGGACCATTTGTTCATATTTTTTCTTCCTCTCCAAAAGAGTAAGATAACTCAGATGTTTAGTATCATTTAATTGGATTGATTTTAGTCTAGAAGATCCACCCTACTTCACTGCATGCAAGGAACATGTGCTATGTTACCCAGATACATCAAATGGGACCTGAATCATGTTGGATGGTTCCATTTTCAGTGTAAATTCGTATCCAATACTTCAAAATGACATATCCTTGCAGTATCCGGGTAACACAATGCTCACTACTCTATTAGTAAACAATACTCACAGGTCTACACAGCATATACCAATTGACTGATTGATGTCTATAGACAATCCTACAGTTCCTAGTACGCACCAATTGATTGATTGACAGCCTTCATGCAAAGATTTTCATAGTATTCTCTCCCTCTTTGCTTGCAACTTCTTAGGATGTCAAACCCAGATTGAACCACATCCGGATTGTAGGATTCATTATTAACCAAACACGTGGAGGCTCTACAGGTATCTGGATCTCCCAGTCCTTCAATATGCTTTACTCTCTCCATCAACTCAATGTCAGATGGGTTGGGATAGGGAAGTCCAACCATAACTACACATCGCCCCATTCCGTCACTGAAGTTGATACCTTCTGATATCTTCCCACCAACTACAGCCAATAGCATGGCACCATTGTGAGGAACTGGATCTTCTTTTGGGTGCCCACCGGACAATGCAGCAATAGTTTCCTTGTATTCATTGAGAATAGCTTCCACATTTGCATTACTTCTAGGCTCTCTAAATATACGCTTTTTCTTCATAATCCTCGCAAGGATGCCCAAAGTATTCCATGTATCATGGACCAGCCCTTCATACTCGAAGGATGAGAAGAACACAACAATCCCTTCAGGAACCACTGTCACTAAATTGCAAAGTAAACGCCCTAGCTCCTCTATCTGCAATTCCAAAAACATCAACAAGCTTACTCAGCCACTTGTCAAGGCTTCCAACAATAACAAGTGAAAGTCCACAGGTAAGCTAGAACAGCAAGTATTTTTACATAATGAACACCAACAAGAAGTTTGTTTCAAATGGAATTCAGCGAAGAAACTCATTACAGACAACAAAACAATTGAAGAAAATAACATACCGCAACAAAAAAAACCACAATAAGAAATAAACAAACCATAAAAGAACTGCCACAGTAAGCACAATTAGAGTTTTTTCTTCTTCTTTTTTTCAAGCAGGGGGGTGGAGTGGTGCAATTATTAGATGAACCATGACATCAACACCAATTGAGGATGAAATTTTCATCCACCCTGTGTTTATAGATATCATGTGTGACCAACAAAATGGGCAACCAACAGAATCATGAGTTTCCAAAACTTGGAGAGAAAAAAGAAGACAACAAAATAATACATCATTCAAAAACTGGCTGACAAGGTTTCCTTTTTTCTTCAGAGGTGTGTTTCAAGTTTCAAATACAACATAATTTAAAATTTGGTTGACGATGTTCCCCCTTTTCTTCAGAGGCATGTTTTACATTTCAAATGGGATGATGAAAAACTCCAGCCTCCCGTGATGTTCGATTACTTTTCCTTATTAGATGCTTTATGGAGATCATCGCCATTACACACAAGCATTTCTCCTTTACTGCTCAATTCACAAAAATAAAATAAAAAATTAAATTAAATAGAAATAAAGCGCCAATTAAGCACCTAAATGGACTAGATAAGCTAGGTTTAGTAACCCTGAGATTTTATAAAATAATCTTTCCTCATAGAGTAGATCACTCCAAAGAAAAACCAGAAGGCCAGGTAGAAAATTTTGGCAGTAAGAGAAAACTATGGCAGTACTTACTAATAAGAAAACAAGTAGAATAATGCTGAGATGCACTCACCATGATCGGGGAGCATCTGGAACTGTAGCTAAAATCGAAAGAAAGACCAGAGGGCCCGTGAGAAACAGCAATTGGCAAAATACTCTCAGAAGGGACAATATGGCTACAAGAGAAGAAATTTAACTGGTGCTGAGGTATCCATGGAAAGAGTCGCTCCCTTGTCTCCTCTATAGGCTGAAGAGTCCCCCCTGCCAGCACTACAGCATGTGCTTGATTTACAATCTGTAAAATTCATAAACACAATTCTGTTATCAAAGCATGAAACATTATTTATGCAACAACAGACAGGTTAAATTGAATATTTTAGTGCCCAGAACCTCAGAAAAAATCTTTTCTCCAGCAAGCATGACATATTTTAGGTATCCTTCTTGTTTCCCAGAGCACGTGGGTCTTCTCCTCGAGATTATTAACCTCCCATCACCATCATTATTTGTCAGTGAACGCAATATATCATGTAATGCCTGAAAACCAGATAAAGTGCCTCCTTCCGTGCCAATGGTCCCACCATCATCAAGCATGGAACCTCTTTGCAAACTAGCTAGTTTAGCTCCATAGCCACTGACCTGAGAAACCAAATACACTATGATATTTCAAACGAAGACTTAGAATTGAATGGAATTTGATAGCACAAATACGCATTTACCTTACGAATGATATTGCTTTCCTTCATATAAACTAGCAATTTAACCAAGTTGATATTGTCAATATTGAGAGAAAATAAGAAATCATTGATGGCCATTGAAGAATCACAGACACTTTTTTCACCAGAAGAATTTTCAGTATTACGAGAGCTTGCATCCTTGTCATCAAATAACACTCGGAGAAAAGTGCGAGTGAGAACCATCAGAGTTTGGATATATCTTCGATTGCTAGCTCCTAAGAGTTTCCGAAATCTTTCAAAATACAGCTCTAAGTGGGAATGTACTTGCTCCAACTGGACAGCAGAAATGTTAATGGTTACTGACCTGTGATGATTTTAGTTCATCTAAAGATATCAAATAATCAAAGGTCAAATGACTCAGACTCACAAGTGTAAGTAGTGTTTCAAATTTTGAGTTCATCTCAGTGAACATTCATAAAGAAACTCAAGAGTCAATCTTCAACTCATCCAATTTTCCATAACAAATGAGTAGGGACTTAGTGCTCAGATCGTAGACAAACTAACAATAATTAGCAATATCCCAAGCAAGTCGACCAGATTTTGGACAATAATGATCATAACTGAGGAAAATTGGGCATTGTTTACCTGGGAAAGAGTAATTTTTGTGTCATACATGCTGGTGAGGGAGTCTGCTAGGTTGTGAGCCTCATCTATAATCACAATGCTATTTTTCAAATTAAGACCAAGTGATTCACGAGAAGATTTCAAGAGAAGAGATTGATAGGGAAGGACCACAAGATTAGCTAGAGGGACCATGCTCCGGGAGCCATAGTATGGACAAGTCCCAATCCTGGAACCAAGGTGGACAAGATCCTCGATGTCCAAGGCCCCAAGTTGAGAGACCTCACTCCTAAACTGTTTTTGTAGCTTATGCTTTCTAAGCATCGGGCATCCGGACAAAGCCTTGGTTTGACGGATTCTTCTTCCATCGCCCCGGAACTGCACATCATCATTGCCACATCAGTCACAGATACACTGCCAATCCCTAGCCAAAAAAAAATTATCATTACTACAATGGACCCATCTGAAATTACATAAGAACATTTCTTCAAGGAAGCTGCTTTGAGAGCTTCATACGCCAAAACAAAATACATTCTAAGGCCAGTGAGATGGCCAATCAAGGTGGGGTGGCCATAGTTTCTTTGCTTTGACATTTTGAGCATCCACCTTCGGCCCTATCTCATAATCGAGACCAATTTTGGGAAAAATAGATTAATTTTGATTATACCCTTTTTTGTGATAATGCCACACCATCTAACTCTAAAAAAGAAAAAAGTAATATATTTTTTTTAAAAGGAAAGTTTAAGCATATCACAAAAACCAAAAGGAGGAGATACAAGGGATACAACCCCTTAGCACCCTCATTAATAGAGGAAACTGGATCCAAAAAAAAGTACAATAAACGCAGCACAAGAAATCAACAAATTATGGTTCCTTTAAATTCCATTCAAAATTTACATGTTCTCTTTTTGGTGCATAAGGTGGAGTTTAACATGTGACACCATGGTTGAGGCACAGCACTTTACACAAGTGAGCTATGGACTCAAGTCCAAGACAGAAAACCTTTCATGCAACTGTTGTGATTAGAATGGAAGTCTCTACAACTAATAAATTAGTTGTAGAGACTTCCATTCGAATAACAGCTGCGACATTCAGCAATACAAACAATAACAACAATCAATAACAGCATAATCCATCAAAAACAAAAACAAAAAAAACAATAACAGCAGAATAACCAGGGTCTTAACTATTCATGTGCACAGACCAGGTTCACCGCACCCAAGGCAGATACCACCCTTTGCATGAGGGACACAAAGGATGAGAAAGAGCTGAAGAGGTGGCATCCTCAAGTGCAATAATAATTAGGATCAGATCTCACTTTAAAATCAGAATAGTCTGTAAATTACACACTACTCATGAGAAACAAGTTCCTGCAGTTTAAAATGATGAAACAAGTTCATCGAATGAGGGAACGAATTTCAGTGAGAAAACCATCCATGTTTTTCTTTTAGGTTTTTTTTTTTTTCGAAGGTAAGTGTTTTTATTAGAAAAGATTAAGGCAACAAAAAGCACAAAACGAAAAAAATAAAGATGGTCACCAGGAAGGTGCACCAAACAAGAAGGCCCAAACCCACACCCACAACCCACAACAAAAACAACTACAAAATCCCCTTCAAAAACATATACCACTCGCTCTCGTCGAAATCCCACAAAATGCAAACTCAATCAAAGAGAACCCTATAAATAGTGAGGCGCAGCTTTTCCACACTAGCAAAGACACTCAAAAGTATGTTATTCCTCTCTTTCCACACTCCTCAACATATAGCCCCAAGCATGAAGTGCCAAATACTCTTCGGCATTCCTTCCAGATCACAGATCCGCCAAACTGAAATGAGATCAGAAAAGCAAACGGAAAAACCCAGGCAACATTGAAGAGAGAGAAAGAGAGAGGAAGAAAACCCACACCTTTCTAACCAGTTGACAATTAATAAAGATATGATCCACCGTTTCCTCCTCCATACACAAAATGCACCTATTTGCCAAGTTCCACCCTCTAGATGATAAGAGTGAGAATCTCATCCAAATAGGCATTCCACAAAAAGAAAGAGACCTTTGATGGGATGCCCGAAATCCAAATTGTATTGACAAACAATTGTTAACTCAGTATTGTTATTTTAGTATTCTACATACATGTACACTACACTATAAAATACGAAAAATACTTAAAGCAAATAAAGGAAACACTTACTTGATTCGGATGATGAAAACTTCACTTGAGTAGATCAAAGTTAGTGTTAGACACTATGTCCTTAAGACAAATTCGTCCCGCACACTGGTGCTAACAATCAAGTCGGACGTCTATCGCCCAAGATAGAATGATCTACCACACACAGAAATAGCACTACAATCTGTGTGTCTGGCGAACCAACTCGTGTTGTACTTTTCTTTCACACTAACGCTGACACGAATGCACTATGAAACACTAATGCCTTAACCGAAAAATTGAATTATGAAATGTATCAGGAACCTCTTATTTATAAAAATTTTGGTGTCTGTTCGGAACAGGTATAGGGACACAACCTTTGATTTCTTACAATCACCAACAACCAATAATTGTAATCTAATAGCCACCTACATATCCGTACGGAACGGACATGTGTGGAAGGGAATGATTTAAGAGACACCTACATGTCCGTACGGAATGGACATGTGTCAATAGGTGTGATTCAATAGCCACATGTGTGTCTATTCAGCCCAACAGTTTCCAAGGGCATAGTTGTAAAACCTATTCGAATAGTCACACCCCCTTAAGGGCAAAACTGTAAAGCATGTTCAAAGGGACATGTCCCTAGCAGGTGTAACCGATTTTGGGAGAATGCAAAAAGAAAATATAAATAAAAATGATA
>JAOXJP010000003.1:5232293-5250186 GCA_025762735.1 Platanus orientalis | reverse complement strand
TTTAGATCTTTATCTACTATTATTCCTACCCCATTTTTGTTATTAGCTTCTCCTGTGTACCAAAGTTTAAAACCATACAATTAGAATGTGATTGATAAATTTATTTCAATCAATGTTAACCATGTATTGTGATTGATTCGCATGAGAATAATATAATTGTTATTTTATTTTCTGTAATCCATTGATGTAGTGAATGACAGCCATTTTTTTAGTACAAAACCAACATTAAGTACCTCAAAAGAGCCAAAAACAGAGGCCTCGGGCTGCTCAGTCTGAGCAACATGAACGGCTAGTCATGCCTCTTTGGGATAATTAACCAGTAGGCCATGACGTACAACACGGCTAGTCATTTTCCCTTCACTTTGACGACTACCTATTGACTCGATATCCTCTACGATGCAGAGGATGCCCCGTGAGGTAAAACGGGTTGATATCCTCTATGCTAACCCCCTACTAGAGTGGCCACATAAGTGGGGAAATCAATTCACTCTTCGGATGTGATGTGACATCTCAAAAACTGAGTTGATTTCCGCCTAAAGGATTTCAGACCAGGTAAAACAAGGGGATGGGATCTATTTATTTTTGGGGTGTCCCCTTGTGTCTTGCTTTACGAGAAGGCATAGCAAAGGATATCAACCCCTAACTATTAGCCACAGTTAGATGTTTGCAACATAGATCTGCCCAAATTAGGTGTTAGACCCCTTTGTATGGACTCTCTTTGCCTCCTCAACTCGGTGACTCGGTGTCAACATGTATATGTAGGCCTAATATCCTCTGTGACACCCCCCTCTACAATGCACGAGGATCAAGGTAGAAGGGGGAATCAATTCACTTTTGGAGTTGTCACTTCACCCCCAAAAAGTGAATTGATTCCCCCCTCTGTCTCAACTCCCGAGCGTCATAGAGCGGTGCAAAGGATATTGCCTCGATTCCTAATGGTATCCATACTTTGTATGCCTTGATGATAAAATGGCATGCCTTATTTGTGAATGGATAAGCTAACTGAGTGTATAGCATTTTATTGTGAGTTTCACATAGCTCTATAAATAGGTCTATAATCTACGACATTCATTTTCAGATTCATCTGCTTCTAAATTTATACATGTGTTTGATGCTTACCACCATGTGTTATTTAAATGATTTATCTTTTATGAAAGGGTGAATAGCTCATTATGTGTATGACTTGCCTGATTCAATGCTTGTCTCATGAACAGAGACGTTATGGTGGATTTTTTATTTATTGATTGATTGATGAATATGCTATGGTAGTATGGTGGACTATGTGTGATGGGCATAGAATACAGCCTAGAGCTGGTTGAACTTAGCAAAGGGAGACCCACGATCAAATTCCGAGTCAGCCCAACCGAGAACACGTCACCCAAGAAGAACCGACTTAAAATGGGAACATAGCTGCAAACAAGAGGATCCCAAGCATGATCCCCAAAACAAGGACACCGATGTCATTCGGAGATCTTAGCCAGACCAATATCTTGAAATCCCAACCACGGGTTCCGCCCGAAACAACGGGAAGGGGGCCAAAAATCCATAGGATCCCAAGTGACCAACTCTATAAGAAGGAGATTGCACCTCGACAAAGGGAAGGACAATATTCAGTAGCAAAATCCCTCTCCTTCGATAAGCAATCAATTGACTTTACCGTTGGAGAACAACCAACTAGCACTCAGTTGGCACCCCTTGGACTTTTCTTTTGTAGGTTCATCAAATTTGAAGGTTGACATACGCTCATCTGATAATTCTCGGGTCTGACTAGATTCCAGTTTCATCAGTTGGTGTCATCTATGGGAATGTAGCTAACACGGTCCTTCAAGATCAATAGTGTATGGTAGACACTAGATCCATGGGTGCCCGAAGAAACAACCCCAAAAACACTACGACAAATAACAACCAACATGACTGGCTGGAATAAGAGGCCGACAGATCAAATCTAAAATAGCGGATTCAGGATCTCACGAGGGTTTTGCAAGAAATCTCACAACAAAACCAGTAGCTCCTTCAAAGGCTACTCATCCAGAACAAACATGAAAACCATCAAGGGTCTCAGGGCAAGAGCCCCAACTAATCCAAAAATCCGTGTGAAGAAAAGATGAAGGAGATAGAAGGAGATAAATCAGAGAGGCCCCCTGGCAACGAGCATAGTTACCAAAGTCAAACAAATGGTGGGGAGCCTCATAACCCCTAGAAGGGCGAGCAACTAAATGAGGTCCAGGACCAGCTAAAGGATGTTATACAGGCGGTAAAGGGAAAGGGGCCCTCCACCATGGAAGATTTGTTCTGGAGGACAGAATTTTCCTTCTCTGCCCGAGTAATGAATTTCCCTCTTCCCCATAAGTTTCAGGTACCTTAGATGGAGGTGTTCAAAGGAAGGAAAGACCTCTTGACCATCTGGAAACTTACAGAACCCTCATGCATCTCTGGACACTCTCAAACGAGATCATGTGTCATGCCTTCCCATTGACACTGAAAGGGCCAACCCATGCCTGGTTCAGAAGGTTGAAGCCAAGGTCACTCGATAACTTCATGGACCTTAGCAAACGATTTGTGAGCCACTTCATTAGCACCCAGAGATGTCAAAAGCCTATGACTTACCTCTTGAATATCAAGCAAGAACAAGATGAATCACTAAGAGACTGTATCACTCGGTTCAATAGGGAGGCGCTACAAGTGGATGATACCGACGATAAGGTGGTGCTAACCACCCTAATGGGTAAACTATAACCCTTTAATTTCCTGTTCTCCTTGTCGAAGTCACCCCCAAACACATTAAAAGAATTGATGATAAAGGTGCAAAAGCACATGAATGCTGATGACACAATGACTGCCCAATGAAGTAGAGATAAGGAGTCCATAATAGAAAAGGAAAAAAGAAAGAGGATGGATGGACCAAGGCCATGGACGCAGAGACTCATCACGCCAGCTTGAGCAGAGAGCAAGTGCCTTAACATCTCGGTTCCTGAAGTATACCCCTCTCAGCATTGAGCCACAGTGTATCCTCATGGAGATTAGAGATGACCCTACCCTTAGGTGGCTAGGAAAACTAAAATCCCCTCTCGCGTAGAGGGTAAAGGGAAAGTATTTCCATTTTCATTGGGACCATGGCCATGACACAAATGACTATTTTGACCTCAAAGAGCAAATAGAGGAGTTGATCCAGAAAAGTAGTCTGCAACGGTTTGTCGCCTCGAGAAAGACAAATAGACAAGACTAGTAATTGTATCGCCTAGCCTGAAAAGAGGTGGAAGAACTCAACCTTTAGGTGAAATTCGAGTCATAGAAGGAGGACCTGCTGACATCGATGAATCTGCCTCGACGAGAAAGGCCCATGTGAGGAAGTCCCAACATGTGGAGGAGAAGAGCATTTACATGACAGGAAGGCCGACAAAGCAAGCCCAAAGACCTCACTACCCGATTACCTTCACTAAGAAGGACTCTTCAAGGTTGCAACACCCACACGATGATACACTCGTTGTCACCATCATGATCGCTAGGTATAAAACAAGGAGAGTACTTATAGACAATGGGGGCTCTACGGATATCTTATATCTGTTGACCTTTCGACATATGGGAATTGTGGAAGATAAACTACAATCAGTAGGGGCCCCTTGTCAGCTTTACGAGGGACAAGTTATTCCCAATAGGATCAATAACCCTACCCGTGATAGTGGGTCTTAGATCACGCCATGTCACTAAGGAGGTTAGCTTCCTCGTACTCAACTATCCCTCAGCTTATAATGTAATCCTTGGCCGACCCTCCTTAAACCAAATAAAGGTAGTAACATCCACCTACCATTTGATGATGAGATTCCCCACCAACCACGGAGTCAGAGAGGTTAGGGCTGACCAAACCTTCGCACAAGAATGCTATAACGCCTCACTGGCTGACGTGCCATGGAGGGAAGCACTGGTGATCAACAAAAATGAAATGGAAGAGAGGAGAAAAGGCCTGATAGCCGAACTTGCGAAGGACTTGTTGGATTTCCCACTGGATGACTCCACTCCTAAACAAAGGGTTCCGGTGGGCAGTACACTCGAGGCAAGACAGTGGAAACAACTGCTCAAGCTACTATCCAGACACAAAGATGTCTTCTCATGGGCCCATGAAGACATGCTTGGGATAGACCCCCAAGATCATATTACACAAGCTAAATGTCAGCTGAACAACCAAGCCCATATGACAAAAGATGAGGAATTTCATGATAGATTAGAAGTAGGCAAGCTCATGGAGGAAAATTTCATACGAGAGGTGCACTACCCCGAGTGGTCATCCAATGTGGTACTTGTCAGGAAAGCCAACGGGTAGTGGAGGGTGTGCATAGATTTCACTGACCTGAATAAGGTCTACCCAAATGATAGTTTTCCCTTGCCCAGAATTGACACCTTAGTCGACTATACCTTTGGAAATGAACTACTCAGATTTATGGATGCCTTCTCGGGCTATAATAAAATTAAGATGTACAAACTGGACCAAGAGAAGACATCCGTTATTACTAACTAAGGATTGTACTACTACAACGTGTTACTGTTTAGACTAAAAAATGTAGGGATACCTACCAGAGATTAGTTAATGCAATGTTTAAAGCCCAAATTAGGAGAGATATTGAGGTATATGTGGACGACATGCTGACCAAGAGTCCAAAAACTGACAAACAATTTGAGGACCTTGAAGAGACCTTTGAGACATTGAGAAAGTATTGAATGAGGTTGAACCTAGCAAAGTGTGCCTTCAGGGTCTCGACTAGGAAATTTCTAGGTTCCATGCTCTCGTAGAGAGGGATTGAAACAAACCTAGAGAAAGTGAGAGCTATCTTAGACATGAAATTGTTGTGCAACACAAAGGATGTTCAAAGGTTAGCCGAGAGGATAGCGATGCTAAACTAATTCATCTCTAAGTCCATAGACCTTCCCTTTGTTTATCTACTTTGAAAGGCATTTGAATGGATGGAAGAATGTGAAACAACATTTTAGAAATTTAAAGAGCACCTTTGGGGCCTACCTCTTCTATGTCGAACAGAACCCAAGGACCCTCTACTCCTCTATGTGGCAGTCTCAAACTCAACCTTAAGTTCGGTGTTGATCAAGGAGAAAGAAGGAAAGCAAAGGCCTATGCATTATGTTAGCCGAGCTTTGAATGGGGCAGAAAAAAACTACCCAAGGATCAACAAGGTAACATTCCCTGTGGTGATTATGGCATGGAAACTAAGACCCTACTTCCAGGCCCATACCATCACCTTTCTCGTGAATCTTCCCCTAAGGTCTACCCTACAACAACTAAATACCTTCGGCCAACTTATTTAATGGTTAGTCGAATTGGGAGAATTCCACATCGAATATAAGCTGAGGGGGCAGTAAAGGGTGAGGCCATCATAAATTTTTTGGTAGAATTAACCTCCTCGGGAGACCTTGAGATTCCAAAAGAGTCTATCCCCCCGGATGAAGCTAGCTAGGTGCTCAATGTAGATGGCTCGACCACGAGCTAAGCCAGTGGGGCAGGGATCATACTAATGATCTCGGAAGGGGTGGAGCTGAAGTACGCCATAAGCTTTGGCTTCAAGGAAACCAACAATGAAGTAGAGTCGAAGCACTCGTGAGTGGCCTTAGGATAGCCCACAATCTCAGTGCAATTTATGTAACAGTGAGAAGTGACTCCAAGCTTGTAGTGAACTAGGTTTTAGGTAAGTCTGAGGCAAGGGAGAACAAAATGGAAAACTACCTGAAAGCGGTCTAAGCGCTGGGAACTAGGTTCGGAGTGTTCTTCATTAAGCATGTAGCTCAAGAAAACAATGACCAAGCCGACCATTTAGCTTAGCTGGCTTTAGCCCTCGAGGATGATAGAGACTTGATGATAAAACACTTGCTAATGATTAGTATGACGACTTCAATGCTAGAAACGATTGGGGTCATTGGAGAAGGGACATCTTGGATGGCCCCAATTAGGGAATACCTAAAGGAGGGAAAACTTCCCAATGATTGGATAGAAGCTAGAAGGCTTAAGCTAAGACCCTCTTGGTACACTCTACTAAATGGGGTACTCTACAAAAGGAGTCTCACCTTGCCCTATCTTAGGTGTTTAACCCCTGCTGAGTCTGACTACGCGATGAGGGAGGTTCACGAGGGGGTGTGCAGCAACCACTTCGGAGAAAGGTCCCTAGCGCATCGACCCATTCAAGCAAGATATTTATTGGCCAATGATACATGCCCATGAAATGCACTTCGTACGAAGATGTGATCGTTGCTAGAGGTTCTCTAGTAGGCTTAAACAACTGTCGAAGAAATTGACCCTAATCTCCAGTTCCTGGCCATTCGTACATTGGGGGATAAATATAGTCAATCTTCTTCCCAAAGGATAAAGACAAGCTCAGTTCATCATTGTAGTTATCAACTACTTCACCGAGTAGGTCGAGGCTGAGACAGTGGCAAAGATAATGGAAAACAACGTTGTAGCTTTATATGGAGATCCTTAGTTTGTTGCTTTGACATCCTAGAGGTTTTGGTCTTTGACAATGGGAAACAGTGATATGATCTCCAATTTCGGGAGTTCTGGGTAAATCTCAAAATCAGGAACCACTTCTCCTCCTTGGGACATCCCCAAGCCAACGGGTAAGTGGAAGTGACCAACCAAACCCTCCTGAAGATTATAAAAACTCAATTGGAGGCATATAAGGAAAGATGGCCTGAAAATCTTCCAAGAACCTTGTGGACGTATAGAACCACGATTAGAACACCAACTAGTGAAACCCCTTTTTTATTAGCATTTGGGTCTAAGCTTGTGACTCAAGTAGAAGTGAGCCTTGCCAGTTATCGAGTCACATGAGCCGACCCTGAACATAATAAAGAGAGCCTTCACTTGAATATAGATGCCTTGAAAGAAAGGAGACAAGAAGAAGCCACCAAGATGGCAGCCTACCAGAATGTTATGGCCAGATACTATAACAAGAAAGTCAAAGAAAGAAAGCTTAAGGTAGGAGACCTAGTCCTCCAAGAGACCACACAGGCCACCAAGGATCCCATGGATAGGAAGTTAGGTCCGACTAGGAAAGACTATACCGGGTGATAAAGTTTAACAGGCCAAGAGCTTATTATCGAGAAGACTCAAGAAGCAAGCAGCTACCTTAACCCTAGAACGTGGAACACTTGAGGAAGTATTACCCTTAAACTAATTGTAAATTAGCATCAATAAGAAGTTGTGTTTTTGAAAATATCGATTCAACCCTAAATTTATACTAAGGCATTCGACAGGCCCTAGGTGGCCGAGGATCACATGATAACCCTAAATTTCTACTAAGGCATTTGATAGGCCCCAAGTGGCCAAGGGTCACAAGATGACCTTAAATTTCTACCAAGGCATTTGATAAGCCTCGAGTGGCCGAGGGTTGCAAGACAATCCTAAATTTCTACTAATACATTCGATAGGCCTTGGGTGGCCGAGGGTCACAAAACGACCCTAAATTTCACTAAGACATTCGGTAGGCCCTTGGTGGCCAAGGGTCGCATGACGAACCCAAATTTCAACTAAGGCATTCAACAGGCCCCGGGTGGCCAAGAGTCACAAGACAACCCTAAATTTCTACTAAGGCATTTGATGGGCCTTGGGTGGCCGAGGGTCACAAAACAATCCTAAATTTCTACTAAGACATTTGACAGACCCAGGGTGGACAAGGGTGGTATGACGAACCCAAATTTCTACTAAGGCATTCGACAGGCCCTAGGTGGCCGAGAGTCACAAAACAACCCTAAATTTCTACTAAGGCATTCGGTAGGCCCCAGGTGCCGAAGGGTTGCATGATGACCCTAAATTTCTACTAAGTCATTCGATAGGCCTCGATTGGTTAAGGGTCACAAGACACCCTAAATTTCTACTAAGGCATTCCACAGGCCCCGAGTGGCCGAGGGTTGTAAGACGACTCTAAATTTCTGCTAAGGAATTCGACAAGCCCCGAATGGCCAAAGTTCGTAAGATGACCCTACAGTACTACTAAGGCATTCGATTGGCCTTGAGAAGTCGAGGGTCACTAAGTGACCTTAAAATTTTCTAAGGTAAAGTGACGATCACTGACACAAGAGGATATGTGAAAAAGAATATCTTCATTAAAAAGGAAAAGATTACATCAGGCACGTATGAGTAAACCCGTAAAAAAAATTTACAGAAAGCCTACTAATAGGCCTTGTCTTTTGGCACTTCCTAGGTTGAAGCTTCCTCTAGAGGCACTGCGGCATCATCAACAGCTTTCGGAGGAGACCCCCAGTTGTCATCTGTGATAAAGCTTGAAAAATCAAGGTCAGTACAGACCCGAGTTGCCTGATGTCAGAAGGTGTCAAAGACATCATGAAAATACTCAAAAACCTCCAACACATAATCGGTTGATCCTCGGATAGATTTAGTAGCAACAACAAAAGCAATCATCCTCTCAAACTCTAGCTGTTATTGGAAAGTCACCTCAGCCTTGGCCTTTTCCTTAGCCGAGACTTCTTGAGCCAAGGTGAGTTTCCTTTTATCCTTGACCAGCCTTTGGGCCAGTGCGGTTTTTTGTCTTTAGCAACCTGAAGCTGAGTGGTCACAGCCTCACTCTCCCCATAGGCCTGCATCAAGCTAGCATGAAGCTTTGACTCTTTCTTAGCCATCTCGGCCAGTTGGGCCTCAAAGCCTGAATTCACGATCCTTAAATGAGCAACTTTATCCTTCAGCTTTCAAATGTTATTCTCGTGGTTAACATGCCAGGCAGAGCTGGCAAGGACAAATGACATCACCTACAAATACCATGAGAAAACAAGGGGCATCACAAAAACAACAACAAAAGCGAGACATATGTAAGAAAGTTACTAAGGTACATAGAAATGAGAAAGGGAAAGTACCTTAGATAAATTGACCATCAGTTGCTTGTAGATGGTACCCGATGGTTGTGACTTTACCAAGGTCTACACATCCCCCAAAGGGAAGACCTTCATCATTACCCCAGCCGCATACTCGTGGTTGTCTAGAAAGATCTCTAAAACTAGGTCCTTCCCTTTACCCAACCTTATGGCAGAAGCCTTGGTCCAAGGGGTAGGAGGCTCTACTCGGGGAGCAGAGGCTTCCCCAGTAACTTTGGCCTCATGAATGATAACCGTGGCTAGGGTAAATGGGGCAACAGTGGCTATAGAGGTCATTCTATCATGGACATGTCGAGGCATGGGGCACAAGTGGCCTAGCATGTGGCATGATGACATTCTCATAAATAGGTACAGTATGATTTTCTGTACCCATTGATTTTCCTTTCTAGAAATCCCAGAAAGGCTTAACATACACCTTGAGGAGGGGTGGGTGTCTTGAAGAACCCAGGCCCTTGGCATGGGTTGGAGGCATGCCAAGGCATAGTGGGCATGACGGATTATGGTTATGCGTAGGCGGCATGCTCCTAACCCACATGAGCTTAAACTACGAGGCGTTCCCCAACATGGGTTAGAGGCAACTCTTGGCATGCACAGAGGTGGTGCCATGAGTTCCCTTGGGGGTTGGGTCCCCTGATGGGACAGTGCTTAGGAGCCTAGTGGGGTGGCACTGCGCATTCACCTGAGAGTGAAGGTTACCGGTGCTATTACCATGCGCTATGTGACAGTAGCAGCCCGTGGGAAGCCAAGTGGGCTATCCCATTGCCTTGGTGTACTCGGGTGTGCCTTGTCCTTGTGCTGGGTAAAATCCTGGCTTGGCCTTAGACAGCCATGGTGGTGGCATGGTAAGACTCAGGGGCAAGGTCTTGCACGGAAAGGCATGGCGAGCGGGTAAGTTGTCATGGCCTTCGATAGGCATATAGGTAGAGCGTGGAGGACTTCGGGGGTTGTTTGAGGTGCTCTTTAATGACACAACATGGGCACTGAAGTGGCTGAGTAATCAGTGCACATGGGGCATGTTGATTAGTCAGTTGAAGAACTTAGATGGTTGAAAGGCTGACCTTGGCTGGGTGATGGTTGAGGTGCCACACGGTTTTAACAGAGAGAAAATTCTGGCCATGATAGTACCCCGGACTTCCTCAAAAGGAGTCGAGTGGGAAGATGAACTATTCGCCTATCTTAAAGGAAGAGTCATTTGATGCTTGGAGCAAGGGTAGAATGATGAGTAGATGTCGGATCCATTGCCAAAGCTGGACCCCCAATAGTAGTAGGATCGCTTGACATAGCGGCAGCCATGAGTTGGGCAGCCCTAGCCTTCTTTAGAATGGCCTTCAGGTTCACCTTCACCATGTCTAAAAAAACTGAAAGCAATATTAAAAAAGGGGGAGGGAAAAGAGAAGAAAGAGAAGTAGTAACGTAAAGCTCTAAATTTTACCCTTCGTCCCCGGACCCTCATCAGGACTAGTGGCACGGGCTTCCCCCAAGTCCGAAGAAACGATGCTCTCCACGGAGAAAGGCTAGAAGGGAAAGGATGATAGGGCCTCGGGTGTCACCAAGGCCGAGTAGTCATGAACCGGGTGCGAGATAACACTAAGGACCCACTCGAATAAGGTTGTGGACAGCATCGGCTTGGTTAGAATTGAGGCACATTATAAAGCACAAAGGAAGGGTAAGATAGAACTTGGGAAAAATCAAAAGAAAGAAGAAAAAAGGAAGAAAGGCTCACCCGAGGGTTTAGAAGCACACCACACTCATCGAAAGTGAACTAACTTGTCCACTTTGTTGTCACACGCACAGGACTCCCAGCCGTTTCCCGAGAGGAAGAAAAAATTTACTTTTCCACCCTTTATGGGAAGTGTGCAGACCAATGACTAGGTTACAGTAACTATCTTGAGAAGTAAAATACCACTAGCTTGACTCTTTTTTTACTAGATTATAATAAAAAAGAAACTCTTGGACAGTAATTTGATTCCAACCACCGCTACAGGCTGCCCACAGGGCCATACACCCGATTATAATCCTCCGAGAATTCGACATGAGCCGAGCTAGGGAAAAAACGACATACAAGAGTAACTTCCTAATAAAAAAAGCAATTGGAAATCGTAGACCACTCTCCAGTGTCTTCTTATAAAGGCAGATCTTACGAGGGTCAATTGTGTAAGCCTGCTCGTACGGCTTCAGAAGACGAAGCACAACCCCCTCGGGAATATCATATAACTTCTTGAAAGTTCCAAGGGCTTTTTCCTTCAAGGTCGAAGACAAAATGCTTGGCTATAAGGGGCACGACCTCAAAGGGTTGAGAAGAGGTTGACGCTCCATTAGGGTCATCGGGTTAGACAATGCCTGAGTCAGTATGATCTAAGTCTAAATTGGGGGTCCCCTTCGAATCCAAGAAGTCAAAACAAGTGGACGCATCCATGCGGCCAATGGGAAAATATAACTTTGACGAAGGGACCAAGAAAAGACAAAACTTGGGTAAAAATGGAATCTACGAAGGAAAGGTCGCCACCAACAACACTCAAGTCTAGGGGTTGCCACCGGGCTTGAAGGAAGCCGTAAAGCCGGACAACGTGAACTCCCAAGGGAACACCGATGTAGTCCAGCATGCACAAGGGAGAAAGATCGTTGGTAAAAGAAAAAAGAAATACCAGCCCCAGGGCCAAGGACACACTATTGAAAAAAAATGAGAAGGAAAGGGCGTACCGGAAGAATGCCTGAAAAACAATGTTGGGAAATGTTGAGCATCGGAGAGCACCATGCCAAAGGAGAGAACATGGTCACAGTCATGAAGAAGAGAGAGCAACAAGTGAAAATGGGGGAGGAAACAACAGGGTTGAACTATTTATAGAGAAGGCCATCCAGGCTCAGCCGCCTTATCAAAAAAATTCACATCAAGGTCATCCACATGGCCCCCGCATGTGGATGGGCCAAGTGAAAGGATGTCTTGCATTAATGACTACGTGACTACACAGTGAGTGTAGCTCCTCAACTCCCAAGCCATACATTGAACTTCCCCAAAATAGCCGCCACCAAAATTTGAAGCAATTGCCAAAACTCAACTATCGGGAATACGAAGTGTTTAAAGATTAGATCGGCCACGCGAGTCAGCTTAAATTCTGTCTACCTTGGCAACACGAACCCTCTACAATTAGGGGGCAACTTATGGGCATAGAATACAACCCAGAGCCAGTCGAACCCCGTAAAGGGAGACCCACGGTCAAATTCCAAGTCAATTGAACTCGACTAAGAACACATCACCCAAGAAGAACTTGACCTAAAATGGGAACATAGTTGTAAACAAGAGGATCCTAAGCACGATCCCTAAAACAAGGACGCCATTGTTGTTTGGAGATCTCAACCAACCTAGTATCTTGAAATCCCACCCATGGGCTCCACCTGAAATAATGAGAAGGGGGCTAGAGATTCGAAGGATCCCAAGCAACCAGCTCTATAAGAAGGAAATTGTGCCTCCACAAAGGAAAGAACAATATTCGGTAGCAAAATCCTCTCCTTTGATAAGCAATCAACTGACTTGACCATCGAAGAACGACCAACCGGCACTCGGCTGGAGCTCCTAGGACTTTTCCCTTGTAGGTTCATCAGATTTGAAGGCTGCCGTGTGCTCATCTAATAATTCTCGCATCTGACCAACTTCTGGCTTCGTCAATGTATATGCCTATATGCCAAATATAGGGGTTGCCTAATTCGAGGCCGGATTTGGTAAGACAATTTAGAGAGTGGCTAAAGTTGGAATGACATTAGGGCTGACACATCAGCATAGAAAAAGTGAAATACACTTTTTGGGAGGATGTTTTTCACTTTTTGTCACTGATGTGTTGGCCCTGATGTCATTCCAACTTTAACCACTCTCTAAGTTGTCTTACCCAATCCCCCAAAAAGTGATAGGGTGAGCCAACACGAGCCGAAGTGCATCCCACTAAACCGGTCTTCGAACCAACGGGTCAAACTCAAACCCTATCGCTTCTAACATGCGCCGCTCGACAACCACGACCCTCCAACCCTAAGCTATTTTGCGATATAAATTCCATCATCTCTGCTGGTGCAAGCTCTCGGCCAAAGAGCTCGGAAGTTAGGGTTTTTTCTCGACCTGCAAAATGGTAAGCTCATCCCTTTTTCTTATTCTCTTTCGCGTTTCAGATCTGTGAAGAAATCTTAGCTTCCTCTATTTCTCTCTCGGTTGAGATCGTGATGGAACCCTAGTTTTTGATTTGATATGGACAGGGAAAAGGTACAGGAAGCTTCGGTAAGAGGAGGAACAAGACCCACACTCTCTGTGTGAGGTGCGGACGCCGGAGCTTTCATCTTCAGAAGAGCAGATGCGCCGCCTGTGGTTATCCTTCGAGCCGGATCCGTAAATGTGAGCGATTTACATGATCTTTCTCTCTGTACTGTTTGAGATGTTTTCTGTTTGAATCAATTTTTTTTTTTTTTTTGATCTTATCTTACAATTGTGGTTTTGAGTGCGATTTCAGACAACTGGAGTGTGAAGGCGATTAGGAGGAAGACCACTGGAACTGGTCGGATGCGGTACCTGCGCCACTTACCTCGCAGGTTCAAGAGTAACTTCAGAGAAGGTAAACCTGGATTTTTATTAGTTTCTGTCATTTGATTCTAATATCTGTTTTCATTGGATACTGGATTATGTATCGGCTTGTATTCTATTTGATTGGTTTAATTATTACTTCATAATTAAATATCTTTAAATGTTTGATTTAGGTACTCAAGCAGCACCGAGGAATAAAGGAGCTGCTGCGGTCTAAAGGAGCATTTTAGAGCGTTACTTTGGTATTTTATTTTAGTTTCAGTAATCCTGAGTTCTGGAAACTAGTTTTTGAGCTTTGTTTTGTGAGTGTTCCTACTAGAAAATATGGATGAATGACTATTATTGTTTTTTATTTCATTTTGATAGAAATTGGATTTTAAGAACCGAAATTACTTAGTACTTCACCTTTACCGTATTACATGTTACCTGTTGCCAGGAGTCTACCATAATAGTTGAGAAAAAATTGGGACCTGCACATGTTTTTTTCTGACAGTTCTAAATGTTTCTACTTGTATAACATTGAGGGCAGTTAGATTTTCTTCGTTCCTAATTGGTTGTCTGGATTTGGTACCTGATGTATTGGTACATCTTGCTAGGTTGAATGCCCCTAAGCGTTGTGCTTGATTAATTTGTCATTTGTGCAACTACTGCACTGATATTCCATTAACTGCCTATGTGGGACGGGATTAGATTTTTTTTTTTTTTGTCCACTTGACTTGTCTTTATGGATATGATTTGCAAGGCAACTTTTGACTTGTCTGTGGCTAAACTGAGCATTGTCACATAACATGCAGCTTTTACTTGACCAGTGGATTTGGCGAAACATGGTGCACCAATATGGGGTTCATGTTTTGAGACTTTTAAGTAACATAATAGGTGAACATGATATATGGGGTTTTCATGTTCTGTGGGAAAGTTTGAAGTTAGTGATGTTTTGGTGAATTTATTGATTTCAATTCTTTAAGAACTCGAAATAGTTACTGAACTAGCACTGTAGATTCTTAGAATTGCATAGCACGTGTTGTTAACTCTCAACTCTGTTATTAATTAAGTTTCATATGTTTTGAGTGAATTGGTATCAGTTGGTAGAGTTGAGAATGCAACTTTCAGGTCAAACTTTGGTGGAAATATTGACATTCTGTTTTTCAGAGGATGCATGGGAGGCCATAATTTTGAACCCCACAGTAGATGTTTTTTGAGTTGAAATCTATTCTTTAGTTATCTACCTGTTTGTAATGGATGGGGTGTTGGGGGCATTAAAAAATTTGATTTGAATTAATGAATGTAATATGATTGGACCAAGTAATGTGCTTTCCAGAGGCTGTTCTTTAGTTTGTTGGTCCGTCTGTTTAAGTGATGGAAATTTGGGATATGTGTTTTTCTGTGATCGTATATGGACTACAGTGATTCGTTTATTATCCAGTGCCTGTTATGTTTTGAAGTAAGGGTCAAAGGTGTTAAAAATTGGTTGATTTTTTATGGAGATGACTAGTAGGATGATGCTCTTCAATGGTTTTGTATGAGAAGGATATAGGACCTTTTGGTGAAGGGTATTGGATCTGAAATCAGTAGCATGTGAGTTGCTTATCTGCTTAGTCGGCTGTTGGAGAACCCTATAAGCTCTTTATATTTGTTTTCATGGATGGTTGGTTAGATTGTCCATTAGAGAATTCATGAATATTTTGCTTGTATTTACTGATCTTTGGATAAGAGCATTGCAATCATGGTTGTTGTGCAAAATCATTCATTTCTGATGTCAGTATGGGACATCTTTAAATTATTAATACTAAAGAACCTTTTATGTCCACTTATGCGCAGATGTAGCAGATATTTTAACTGCACCATGTATTGTTGGATTTTTTTTTTTCATTTTCAATTTAGAAGTGTGTACCAAAGTTGTAGGCATTGGTTACATGATGGTTCACAGATCATTCTAATGTCTATAAGGTCTTTCTTTTGTTTTATACGTAAAGGATGAGGAATTGGGATGTTTCACAGATTATTCGATCTTAATGTCTATAAGACCCTTTTCATTTTTAGTGCTTAATTGGTGTGCATTTGCTTCTATAAGCAAGGTTATCTCTCAAGGAGTGAATGCTAGTAATTAGTAAATGAATGTGTGGATACAAGGACTAGGAAAAAAAGGTGTTTTGTGTAAATTGAACTTGTAGAAGGTCTATATTATCCCAAAAAAAACTTGTAGAAGGTCTATGATTATTTGTTAATTGTAACTTCTTGGATTATTTCCTAGGAAGAATGGATTTTACAGATAAATGGAGAAGATGGATAAAAATGTGTGTAGGTTCAGTTTTCTTTTCAGTCTGTTTATTTTTAATTTTAATGGGAACAAAACACTTTATTAATATTAAAAAAATCAAAACAGAAAATGAGGGGGATGAGACGTCCCCTACAAACAGCAAGAACCAAGAACCCCTACAAAGATACCCCCAGGGTTATCTTGTGCTGAGCACCCTTTCCCACTCTCATAAGCTCCCACCCACCCACATATCTGGGACTCAAATAATGCACCCTCCAAGAAACAATCATCTTAGTGGTGTAGGGCTACCTTTTGGAAAGGGCCCTCAATAAGCTACAAACATAATATAGAAGTTCCAAAGGGGTAAGGAAAAAATTATAGGGCTGAGTTTAGGGTTTTATCAAATGGGATAAAGAAAGAGGGTAGGAAATGGAGAGGCCATGGGCTATAGAAGGGGGTTAATTAGGCTGTTTAAAGACTCAAATAGAGAACTGATTTAAGGAGAAATCAGTAGGGTATGGTAGGAATTAACAGGCTGGAATTCAAGACAGATTATAGAGGCTGATAGGTATAAAGCAAAGTGGTTCTGATCTGCTGTTCAGAGACGGCAGATTTAGGAGGGATTGTGGGTGCTGCAAGGTTCCCTCATTAGGGTTTTACAGAGCTGAGAAATCGGCAAGGAATATTGGGTACACTTGGGTCTGCAGCAAGGATAGGGACCTTTTGGTTTGTTTTTTTTTTTTTTTTGGGTTTGGATGGGTTAAAGTAATTTGGGTTTGAAGAAAGGTGTTGCAGAAGGATATTGTCGGTTGATCTTTAATGTTTTCTTGGAAGAAAACATACAAAAGATGTTTTCTTGGTGAGGAAAGTGGAGAAGATGATGGAAGAATGCTGTTTTAGAGATTTTAACTTCCAAGATTAATCAAGAAATTGATCAAGATTGTATTTTGGTGCTTTTTTAATTGAAGGAATCAATAACAGTGCGGTGAAGAAAGAAAACAGCAAGATTAATTAAGAGAGAAGAGAAGAATCATGAAGGGTGAAGATGGGATGGGCAGGAAGAAGGGTGGAGAGTTTACCTTAGCTGTGAGAGAGAAAAGGGATAGGGAGCAATCACCACACTGGTGGGTGGGGGAGGTGCAAAACATGAGAAGTCTGGTTGCAGTGTTAGGGTGTAGTAAAATGGGAGAGTTTTCTTCTTATCCAGGCCTTCTACTATATCCCAAGTTCAAAGTGTGAGGTTCGGAATTTGGTAATAGAAAGGGTTAGGAGGAAGTTGGACTATTGTAAAGCTCCATTATTGTCAAGAGGAGATAGGTTCACACAATCACACTTTTAAAAAGCTTGGCTAGCCTTCCCAATTACTCCTATCCATTTTTACGATTCCAACTCTAGTTGCAGTGAGAACTGAGAGATTCATTAGGAACTTTTGTGGAGTGATTTGCGAGTTGGAAGTCTGTAAACCAATAAAGAATGGAGTGTTGGGGATTAGGAATCCATGATTGTATAATTTAGCTCATCTTGGGAAATGGTCATGGCGATATGGGATGGAGGAGAGTTTGTGGAGAAAAGTAATGTCTAATAAATATGGGATCCAAGACGTTGAAGATAGGGCATGGAACATGTGTCTGGAAATCAATTGTAAAAAGGATAAAAGGGTTTTGTAGGTTCATTAAGTTGAGGCTGGTTTGGATTTGACATTTTGGTGTGGGTTTGCTCTCCTTGAAGAACCTTTTAGGGGTGATGTAAAAGGTGTCAGGAAAATTTTGGATTGACTGATGTCTGGAAATCAATGGTAGGAGACTTTTAAGGGTTTAATAAGTCAATTGAACTATGAGCTAGAGGTCTTTTGACATTTATTTGGGCCATGGCGGCCAGAGCTCCTAGTGAAACCCTGAAAAACTATACTTTTAGTGAAAGCTTTTTCTTAGTGCCTTATGATAGGGAACGAAACAAGTATCTAGTTTGACAAGTATCTTGTTTTTGGCTGTTTCTTGCCCACAATTACTGGAGGGTTTTCTAAAGCTTTTCTACAATATATGCATATGCTCAATTTTTGAACGAATCAATTATGACCCTCTTTTGTGGAAACCAATTGACAGACGGGGATAAAGCCCTCCAAATGAGGAGAAAGTGGTTAGAAAGGGCTAATACCTGAAAGAGATCTGTTAGCCTGTCTCTTATACACA
>JAOXJP010000003.1:5217297-5229058 GCA_025762735.1 Platanus orientalis | reverse complement strand
ATTTTAGTGGTATTCGTTTATCACACAACACTCCAGAAGCACCTCTCCACTTCAACCATCCCACTCTAATTCTATGATTTTTGAGCTTTTTAACTGTAACAACATATACCATTAGAGCTGGAACTACCACGGCTGCTGGCCCAGGACTTTTAATCAAAGAAAATAAACATGAAGAGACTACAAGGAAGTAAGATGCAGATACAACTATACAAGCCAAGGGGACCAAAACACATCTTGATCTCGAACCATGGATTGAGGACAAGGAAGTAGAATAGAATGATGGTGGTCAACTACGAACTTAAAGTAATGAAGCATATAATTTCTCAGAAGAATATTAAGTGGGGATTTACATTTGATTGAATTCTAGCCCTGCTGAAAGTGAAAATAGCAACCAACATTTAATTATAATCTTATATTTATTTAAAATGTCCGCTAGGTGACCCAGCCCATAAGTGGCTTAACTTTCAAAGCTTTAATATAGGAACAACAGACAATAGTCACAAATTCAGAAAAATGTCCCCCAAGCAAACCATTTACCATTCTACATGATAGTAATCACTTATAATTGATATGAGTACTGAGATAAGAACTTCTGTACTTACTCAGAAGTTAGCCGCTTTGCCAAGAAGACCTTCATTGCAGCACCAAAATCAAGTCTAGATAGCGCTTCTAGTTCTGGATATTCAGATGTCTGACTTTCCACATCCGCACAGAGGCTTCCAATAATGAGAAAGCCGACAAGCGGCATAGGAAGCACACGGGAAGCCCACAGAAGCTTGGATCTCCAAGGACCAAGATCTTCTGGAATAGAAGCTGGCTGCACCATGGCTTTTGTAGATCTAAGAGTCATATCCCTCGCAAATGTAAAGAAGCTCTCACCTCTTTCATGCTGAAAGAAAAGACAGGATGGCATCACTGTCTCCAACTACTGACATATACAGTACTGCAGCATATTAAAATGTTCTTGCTTGCACGGTGTGTGTACTCAATTAATCTATAATGGTGAAAATACAAAAGAAATTCAGGATTCACAAAAATAACCAGATGATTCAAGGACCATAACTTCAACTTGCAGGTCAGGTTCGTTTCTGGAAAATAAAACAGCCTCAAACATATGGGGGTGAATGTATGAGAGAAACCATTTCCTACTTTCACATGTAGGTATCTTTCCATGTAATTGAAACAGCTCCAGACATTTGACCTCAGTAAATAGAAGTAAATGATAAATGCAAAGAGTTTTTAAGGAAAGAGTACCATTTTAGTTATTCCGTGAATTTAAAGATGTCAGGTCTTTTGGAAGCCACAATAACCAAGGTGTTTAAACATCTCCATTGCGGGTATATTGTGCACAGTTTTTAAAAATGAAGACTATTAGTACCTGAAGAAGCTTGAAGGTCTCAAAGTCTAGGTCAGCATGGTACCACTTTTCGCCATCGTAATTGAGACAGTCTAACTGGAAATCAAGCATAAGAACACGAGCCATCTGCCGTTGAATGCATCCAATAATATTGAAGCCACGTGTACGTGAACCTTTTAACCTTTTGGTTGAAGCAGGGTTTCTTCTATTCTCTAAACTCTCCCTGCTGGCTACCATCTCATAAAGGACACAGTCATAGCGTTCAAGTTCCTTCTGAAGGGTTGCAAAATAACTGCATGTTGAATTACCATCATTCAAGCTAGAATTTTTATAAGACAGTAAAGTCCAACAAGAGGGAGGACAAGAAAACTGTGATAAAAAGGTTGATCTATAAAATTCTATAGTCATTAGACTTGTCTTGCACAACAAGGAGTCTAGAAAATAAACTGTTTCTGAATAAGACAAGGTAGGGTACAAATACAATTAAGATGGGCTGAAGAATCCAGATGACTGCAAAATACAATTCAGGGTTAAAACTCGGTCTGCATTTTGACAAGTTTTAAGTTACTAGGACATAAATCTGATAAATGGCACAGAAATGCTACAGAACCATTAAGTTCTGTCATCTCGGAAGAGTTAGATGATAATAGTTGAGAATATATTAATAAATGACTTTTTTCATATTAGCATAATAACAAAAGAAGTTACAACATCATCAATTCATTAAAAAAAAAATCATTAACAACAACAGCATTATCGCAACTACCTGGGGTTGACTACACAGATCCTGTTCCACCATTCCATTCCACTCTATCTAAGGTCATATCTTTTGTTAACAAGCCACCATGTCTCTCTTCAATACTCCTATCCAGGTCAATTTTGACCTTATCTTCTCCTTTTAGCGCCTTCAACTTGCATGCTCTCACTCCTTCTCACTTGCCCAGTCATTGGTCTATGTTGCATATAACCAAACCAACTAAGTGGACTTTTCCTCATTTTATCACCTCTTGGTGCTACACTTAAGCTCACTCCCGAGAATGGATTCATTTCTAATTCTATCATTCCTAGTCTTTCCACTCATCCATCTCAACATCATCATCATCTTAGCCACAGTCATTGTCTCATTCTATGTATGTGTTGTTAGTTGGCTGCCCAACATTCTGCTCCATAAGGCATGGCTGATCTTATGGCCATCTTCTAGAATAGTCCCTTTAATTTTAATGGTATTCGTTTATCAAACAACACTCTAGAAGCAGCTCTCCATTTCAACCACCCCGCTTGAATTCTATAAGCAACATCATGATGCAGGATGCATGTACATTCATATGCAATAAGAGACCTTAGGGATTACACAAAGCAAAAAATAAAATATATACTCTGCTCTCAATCCAGCACACTTTAAGTCCACTTAGGATAATAAAGTAATGATACTACTCTAGAATTAAGACTGAACCAAATAAAGAATGAAAACTAAATCAGATTTAAATGCAAAGTAAATTAACTACTTTCAGGCTTTATGAGATCAGCAATTAAACAATGTACTAAAGACCTAAACAACACAAAGCATGAAAAAAAGGCTAAGGTTAGGGAATAATAGATCACACAGTGGGTCTCGGTTAGGCTAATAGGTCCAGGTATAGGTTATATTTGGGTCAGCAGGATGGATTTTAATTGGGTTCAGTTTGGGACAAAACAGCAAGGATATAGGCACTTGTGGTGATGCGGGAACATTCTATGCAAAGAAGAATAAATTGGATGACCATGGATCATGGATAGCCTTCCATGGATGTGTCAAGAGTTTTTTTTTAATGTAATAAGGCCAATAGTGCCATGGTTAGTTTAGTTTTGGGTTTTTAATTGTGATCTCGTTTTTCACTTTGGACCCAATTTTTCTCTAGCCAAAACTGAACTTTTTGGCTTGATTTTGGTGTCTTTAGATGAGTTATTCAGTTAGCTTTTTAACGAGACCAAGATTGTGCAGATTTGAGGTGATTTGAAAAAGTTATGACCAAATTACTGAGAGGGTGTCAATAAAAACGGGAATAGTGTTTTTTTTAGAAAGTCTTAAGTTTAAGTAGTTTTAAATTTTAGGAAAGTAAGTTTTTATAAAGTTTAATGTTTTAGAAAACTTGGTTAACAAGTTTAGGATTTTTAGAAAGTTGTGTAGAATATTTTGAGAGATTGTTTGAGATCTTGGAGGGCCTAAAAACTTGGCCAATAAGCCAAATATTGTGTCAACCAAGATTCATTTTTTAGAAGTCTTTTATTATTTAGCAAGTTTATTTTGTTAGAAGATCTTGAATTTAGGATTTTATTTTATTTTATTTTCCATGTAATGCCTATTTAAATGCCACATTAGATCAATGAAAAAAATAGTAAAAGATGGATATTCGAGAAAAAAAAATACGTGTATTGAAGTGGGTGTTGTATCCCAAGTTCTCTCTCAACCCCTCACATGATGTGAGCTTTTCTTTCATTTTCTCTCTTCTCTTTTTTCTCTTTCTTTCCAGTTTGTTCTTTCTCTAAAATCTCTGCAGGAAACAGCCCATCTCCTTGGCTATTGTGCTGCATCAAGTGGGCTCTAGGTTTGGAGGAGAACACCGGGCTGTTTTGAATTAGGATTGAGGTAGAAACACCAGGGTTATAAGGGTTTTAAAGGTATGAAACAAGAGTTGGATAAGGCTTATATTCTGGGAAGATCAGGGGCTGAAATTATACTAGGTCTGACTTCAGGCTCACAATCTGAGAAACTAAGCGGTGATGCCGCTGCTGGGTAAATCTCTGTTTAGAGGACAACTCTCTCACTGAAAACCACAAAAAAAATCAATTGAAGACTTGGATGCCAATTAGGAATTTACCTTTTAGGGCTGCTGCAAGGCAGAAACTTGGGAGAAATCTTGGTTCAGGTCACGAAACAGAGAGGAAACTCTGGATACTCTGCCGCAAGAGATAACACAGGGAGGAGAATAATGTTTCAGGTCTGAAACTCCAGGAGAATTAGTTTCAAGGGTGCCACAGGGTGTAGGGTTTATGGGGAAAGAATTTCTGGAAGAGGGAACAAAGGGTAAGCTAGGGATATGGCCGCAGGTCAGCAATCTTGGGGAGAAAGTGGTTCTAGATGGGAAGAACAGTAAGGGTTTAACAGGAAGGCCTGCCGCAGGGTTTATGATGGGGAGAAATAAGTTTTCTTGAAGGAAATCAATGAGGCAAATTGAGGTTTGAAGGGTTTACAGGTTAGAGCTATAAATAATCAATCAAGAAGAGTTCTTGATGATTCTTAAAGAGGGTTTAATGGATTCTTGTACTCTGATTTGCAGAAAACAACAAAAGAACAATGAAGAGAGGAGTAAGAGTAGTAAGAGTAAGATGATACCTTGTGAGAAAGTCATTGTCTCACGCCTGGAAAGTCCTTGACCAGGCTCAAGTTTAGGTATAAAACTCAGAAGAAGAAGAAGAAGAACAGCAGCACAAAAATCATGGATGCTAATAACTTGAGAATATTCATTGCTAAAACATTTCAAAATAAATATATAACCCACGACCAGCTTAGTGTTTCATTATAAATCAACTTCTAAATTGAAATAAGACTCCCTAATAAACTTAAATTCTATTCCCTATTACAAATAAACTCCCAATCTTAAAAATATTTGCAACCAAGAACCTCTTAACTTAATTGATAATGTTGCAAGACCAATTATAAAGATATGTGGACACTAACCCTATCTAAACATAAAGATAATGTAAAAGATAATCGTAAATAATAAAAAATGGCACAAGCGGCCTAAAAATTGGTCCACATGACCACAAAAATCAGCACAAGAAGTGCTCAAACAAGCTCCAGCTGTGGCCTATGTGGGACTCCTCCAAATCTCTACTCAATCCAAATAGAGAGGGGACCTCTTCTCCTACACTGGTAGATCCTAAAGCTGCCACATGGTATGATGTCCTCATCACATCATCTACAATATCCTCCTCCCAATGCATGATTGAGCCAAGATAATGAAAATGGTCACTCCTGGGTATCTCTTGCTTACCAATCTTAACTAATCCCTCTTTTCTACTTCTATGTTTACTGAACTTGCATTCCATATATTCTGCTTTAGTTAGATTTATCCTAAAACCATCTAATTCTAAAACATCCTTCCATCGTTCTAACTTTCCATTTACCTCCTCTCTACTCTCATCAATCAACACAACATCATCAGCAAGCAGCATACACCATGGAACCTCCTCCTCCTGTATACGCCTGGTCAACAATAATAAGGATCTCGTGCGATTATTTCTATTATGGAATGAGTTAGTCATCCACTTTGGTATCTTATAAAACAAAAAAGATGATATTGTTCCTCCATTTGATCAAGAATTTCGATTTTTGGAAAGTGTCATGATCAAAAGAACAAAAGTATATGCATATAAGAATTCATTAATAATTTGCAAAGGACTCAAATTTTTGACAAACCAAGTTCTCATTTTCCTAACAATCATGTCAGTGTACACTTAGCATGCATATCTGACTTGAAAGTTGAAACTTCTTATTATAGGACTTAGCACAATAGGACAAAGCATTATCAAATAGAAATTGAGTATTGAGAGTCTAGGAAGCATTTCTATAAATAATTATTTAAATTTAACATAATGTGTGCATGTTCGATAAAAAACTTTTTATTTTTTTAAAGGAGTCCAAATACCAAACACCCTACGTGTTGGAAGCCCTAGTCAAAATAACTATTTATGACTATCTTCATGAAGCCCCTGACAAGCATTGCAAATAGTTAGACAAAACAATGGGTTAAGGTTCATCAGAAACACACTATGCAGATAAATTTCACAAAAAATTAAATAAGTAAGTAGAGATATACCAGTGTACTCAATGGAAAAGAACATTCACACTGTAGTTTGTTTCTAAATTTGTAACTACAGAATTCCAAACATGTAAAGGAAAATCAGACAGGGAAGTTTAAACTATTTTATGAAAGTGTATTTGCAACATATAAATTCACAAAAGTCACACTGACTACACATAACTTCATGTACAACAAGATTCTCAGTTTTGAAGTCAATCTTGCAGCTGCCATAATTCTCTACCGCCTTTAAGACCATGGAGGTCTGAAAATTTCTGAGCTAGTGTATTTCCAACAAAGAAAAATAAATCAACAATAACCACATGAAACATTGAAACATCAAGATAAATCTATATTCTCATCCAGTTCAAGTCTCGTTTAAAACACCCTCACAAACAAAAGGATAATAACTAAAAAGATAAATTATTAACTAAGCATACATACTCTTTATCGGCGATGTGGATTGTGGACACCAAATCAACCTGCATTGACATATCCTAACTGATCAGCATCATTTCGCAGACAAATGTTACAAATTTTTTTTTTACCTAATTTCTCATTTCGATAGGATAGTTAAGTGAATATTTAAATTTATATTATGCTTCCCCTCTTTTCTTTTTCAAAGCTATTAGGTCCCTGTTCGGGAAGTAATCTACCTCAACCTCGAGTGGTAACAGGCCTCTCTCTCTCTCTCTCTCTCTCTCTCTATAAAACAGAAAAAATAACAAAGGGAAAAGAATTACAGCTTATACCTGGAGGAAAGGCTGAAGCAGAGACCATGGGAACTTCTTTCTGTAGCTAACAACAGCAGTCTGCAACTGGCCTTTGAATTCCCCATTCCCGCTTCTGAATCTCATGAAATCAGCAATCGAATTGTTCTCCAGAAACTGCTCCGCAGCACCATCTTCGACCGACTGCTTCGCAGAAGCCCCAATCTTCAAAGCTCGGGGAGCAAAATACAAAGACGCTTGCTTCAAATTTACACAGTTTTTCTTCGAGACCTTCAAGGATCTAATACTAGTAAAACTGGTTGCAGAAGACGATTCACTATTGGAATTAGAGGGGAACGAGGACGAAGAGGATAAGATGGTAACAGAACCGCATACCATGGTTCTTAGATGGAGAGATTCTGTTCCTCAGAAATCCTGAAGAGAAATTCGGTTTTAGTTCTCTCTCAGGAACCCTAGAATTGAGAGAAAGGAGAGCAAATCCTCTCTCTCTCTCTCTCTCTCTTTCTCCTCCCTTCTGCTATCCAGAGATTTTTTTCCTATTTCATTTGCCGTTAAGGACTGTGGGTGTAACGAAAACAAAAGGGCTTCGAGACGTCCTCCTTAGGAACTACACGCCGTTTGATGGAACTGAAAGTTGGGATTCTCACGGATTCAATAGAGGATCCAACGGCGTCAAATATAAGGAGGACGTCCTCCTCAGGTGGCCCACCTACCTCTCCTCCGTCTTTTCTCGATTTTCTTCTTTTGCTTGCACGCAACACGCAAGCAAGAAGGCCTTGTACGAATAATCTTTCTATGGTCGCGATGGAATTAAACCCAGTCAAGAGTCATTTTTCGGCAATGATTGCTGACCTATGTGTGAAAATCTTTTGATTGGAATCTTTTATAGAATCTTGATTTAGAGAAAAGAGCGCCAGAGAGGTGGATCCTCTACTGCCGTTGACTACCGAAGAGAGAGAGAGAGAGAGAGGTTAGTCTACAGTTCACAATCCTCGAGAGTGACGGAAACATTGAAGTTTGAAGAAATTAAAATCATGAGAGTTAAAAAAATATTCAGGTCGTTGGTGGTTGTGATAGGCCCATTTAGGATTGTAGAGGGTGTTGTACTGTAGATGATTCTCTCTCTACACTACCCTTAACACATTGTGTGCACATACGGTGGGAAAATTGACAAAAGAAAAGATTGAAATGATTGAAGAAGACTGGTGATTGAAAATTGAAGCATAGTGAAGAACTGAAAAACTGACACCGTTCTTTCTTTCTTCCCCTTTTTTTTTTTTTTTTTTTTTTTTCTTCTCTCTCTTTGAGGACACAAACAATGTTGTGTATTATTAGTCATTTCTTTCATCTGACAAGTTTTTTTTTTTATAATTTTATTTAGGAAAATTTTCCGGATCATTCCAAAGGTTTGCCAAAATTGCCAAATAATGAAGCAAATTAAAGCTTATCCAATATGGATTTCTGTAATGTATCATTACGTTTTTACCATTAATTCAACGAATTATATGAAAATCAAATCTTAAATCTTTTTTTGTTCTCCACCCTCTCCATTCTCCCTTCTCTTATATTTTTACCATAGGTGTCTCTCTCTTTCATTTATCGCTCCTTAACCATTCTCTTTCCATCTTTTCATTCCTTTCATTCCCTTTTATTCCTCAGTTTCTCACAGAAATACTAAAAAGTTTGGCAAAAATAAGCCTTAACCTTCTTTGTCTCATTGATCTCCTCTTTTTTCTCTGTAATTGTGATATAGAACAAATGTTACAAGAAGTTTTGTAAGTTATACACAAAAAAGGAAAAAGGTTTTAGTAGAAATCATGAGAGTTACACACAAGAAAAGAAAAAGTTCTACTAGAAATCATGAGCCCCGAGATCGGAATTGTGTGAAATTTGGTGAGTTTAAACGAAATTTTGCGAGGATCATAACTCACAGCTTTACCGTGAACACCGCCACTTTTTCCATAAATTCTTTCGTTTAAGCCCTCGAATCAATGTTTTTGCTATTTTTAGTAATTTTCCTTTTCGTTATAACTTTTTATTTAGAAGTCAGAATAAGATCCCATTTGTTTTGGGATGTTTCCTAGTGATAGTAATATTTGTTTTTATTAGTAACTCGTTTTTGCTATTTTTGGTAAAATTTACTAAATTAGCCTAATTCCATGCCTAACACGAATTAGGGTTTTTTTTCTCTATTTAAAGCATTGTAGCCTTCAAGGCAATTCAGTTTTTCATTAATAAAAGTTTTAGAACGAGTTTCTCTTTCTTGGTGAAGTTTAGGGTTTTTCCCAAACAAAAAAGACAACGTGTTCTTCTCCTTGCTATTTAACTGCGTCAAATTGCTACCTAGTGCATGAAGTGATCTTTGCTGTTGATGTGGCTGTTGTTGATGTTGCTACGACATTGATTGATTCAATGAGAGGACTGGAGTTGCAACAGAAGGGGTTGTAGAGGTTGAGTGGTGATGGAGGTCTCTGTTTGGTTCCTGGGACGATGATTGGTATACCCCCAATTGGAGTCTTGGTTGCCACCAACACTTGCTGAGAAGAGCATTCTGAAAAGGGGATAAGAAGAGGGGTTCTCATGACCATTGAAGACCTTTGCACCTATGTTCGAATCTGCTGTTGCTTGCGACCGCCTCCTTCCTTCTCCTGTTAGGTTAATAATGATTGGCAATACGTCTCAGATGGACGAACTCCATCCATGGGTTTATTTTCCCCTATTAACTCATGAATAGTTTTGCATTCCAGAGTTATTGTGAGAGTGAACTTAGTCTCCTCCTTGGCCTCTAAGCTAGTACCATTATTCTGACGTGCCTATGATGGCATGCTCCAATATGCTTTTCAGTCGTGACTTCCAATGTATTGAGTACCATATTCATAAAATTAAAAAAAAAAAAGAAGAGAGAGAGAGAAAGAAAGAGACAGGACATACTGAGCCTAGCTCTTCAGGACCTTGTTTGCTGAATTTCCTGACCACCATATTCCAACAAGCCCGCATTCTTCGAACGGAATTAAGCTGCTCTTTTCTATAGTAGTTTTTCTTGACAGCTTTTCAATGCACCGACTGAAGTTTTTGAAGAGATTTTCGAATTTTTGCCAGACATGGAATCGGAGAGTAGTGGGGACAAAAGATGATTAGGAGAGAGATGGAGTAGGAGAAGAAAACACAAATTTGGTGGAGCCAGGGGTATAATATGAAACATATAAAATTAATAACAGATGACTAACTCTTTGCTTCCAATTTTACCCTTCAAAAATTCGATTTGGGTAAAGTTTAAATTTACCCCATTATTTGACAATTTCAGCAAACCTTTGTCCGATTTGATCCGATAAATTTCCTTTTATTTATGAATTGAGTCCAAGAGGTTAAAACTCTTTTATTTACTTTTATTTTTTATAATCATCTCTTAGGTTTTCAAAACAGAATTAAACCCTAAATTTGAGTGAGCATTTTGTTGATCATCATTTCTTTCTCATAAATCTGAAACAATGTGAAAAACACGATTGATTTCTACAATAAATAGTGATTTCAATTCTTGTGGAAGTTGATTCAAAACCAGAAAATGGAAAGAACAAAAATTGGAATTGGAAAATGAAAATCAACAACTCATTTTAGTTTGGAACATTGGAAGAGAATAAATTTAGGGTATTCTTAGAGAATGGATCCAATTTGGGATGAGAGATCATTGCTGGTTGGTTTCTCTGGAGAAAAGAGGTGGGATTTATTGATTAACAATATCTCGAACCCACTATTTTTGAAGGGACGGAACCCTTGTTTGACCATTTAAAAAAATAGAAAGAAATACAGGGTAAGTCTTGCCATCATCCTTTTTTCAGATGAGATAATAATGGTTGAATGCGAGGAGATGCCATCATCGTGTTTTTAGATAGCAGCATTCTGTCAAGACAGAAGAAGGAGAAACTGCACCCCAAAACCACACAATACGGCCAAAGTAGAAGGCGATGGTCATTGGGGCGACAACACCAATGGTGGTCATGGGGTGGTATCACTGTTCTTTATTTATTTATTCGACAATTTTCCCAACTTGAACGGAGATAATGTTATTGTGATTTTAAGGAGGAAGAAACGTAGACAATTAAAGATTAAAAGAGCAAAACAATTGAAAAGAAAATGACCCCAATTTTTTAAAATCTCTTGAGGAAAAGGGATGACTTTGGTCCAACGTGTTTGGACAGAGTGCTAACATGCTTTTGAAGCTATGCTTCCCCCCATACTGCCGAAATTTGGCCCAAAGTGAACTTATTATAATGGGTTATGATTGGTGCTCAGTTTGAGTATGAATTGGGCTTTTATACATAAGTGGAAGTTCAAGCTTCAAGTACTTTTTAAAATAAAATAAAATAAAAAGAAAGAAAGCATAATCTGGCCCAGCCCATTGACCCATCATATTGTCACGGCTAGATTTTTTTCTTTGTCAAAATTGTGCGGCACCCCAACCATCACCTAGCTAATGTCAACCTTTCAGCCATCTGAGTCATTCAACTGATCCATCGATATGTTTCATGTGCACTGACTATTCAGCCACTTTGGTACCCATACCGTGTCATTGAAGCGCGCCTCAAAAGACCTCGGAGTCCTCCACGCTCCGCCTATACACCCACCGAAGGCCATGGCACTTTACCCCTGCGTCATGCCTTTCCACGCAAGACCTCGCCCCCGAGTCTTGCCATGCCACCACCGTGGCTGTCCAAGGCCAAGCCAGGATTTTGCTCAGCACAAAGACAAGGCACACCTGAGCACACCAAGGCAATGGGATAGCCCACTCGGCTCCCCACGGGCTGCCACTGTCGCATAGCGCATGCTAGTAGCAC
>JAOXJP010000003.1:5173194-5193420 GCA_025762735.1 Platanus orientalis | reverse complement strand
ATGAGATTATGTAGCTTTTTTGTATGATTGTTTTTGTTTTGCTTTGCTATATTAACCCCCCGCCCCCCACCCCCAAAAAAATAAAAAAAATAAAAATAAATAAATAACAAAAAATTTCACTGGCCTGGTGAGTTGTTTATTCTGTTCTTCTCTTTGCCTTGAAATCACCTTATCATTCACACACACACTGCACCCCAAAAAAAAAAAAATGAAGTGTCTGTAGCCATGCTGTCCTTTAACCTCTAGACATTAACATCTTTTATGGAAAAATAAATTAATTAGGTTTGTTTGTTTCCACTTGGTAGAATTCAGTTTGGCCTGTTTCATAACCCCTGCCATCTTGCATATAACATATTATCTGTGCAGGAATGCTCCATAAGCCCCCAGGGAGCTGCAGCATTAACAACACCTCAAGTCCTCCTCCGGTACATGCAAGGCCATTCCATCCACTGCATTGCCTCAGGTGGTCAAGCTCCAAACTTCAAGTTCTTCTTCTTTGCACAAAGAGCAGAGGAATCCGTGTCCTTCTATCTTGTGGAGTGCCTCATCAATACATCATCATCGAAGGCACAGATAAAGGTCAAGGCCGATGATCAAAGCACATCCCAGGCTTTCACTACTTTGTTCCAATCTGCCTTATTTAAATTTGGTATGTCATAATTCATAACCATTCTTTGTTTTCCCCATCTTTTTTTTTTTTTTTTCTACATCCCTTCTGTGTGCTCATCGGAGTATTATATACACTTGTTGCTGGTTTTATTCCATTTTTATTAATCTTACGTTGCTTGATGTAACTGCTTTCTCTCAATCCATCCTGAGCCCTTCCTTCTTTAGGGGAAACAAAGAAGAAAAAAGAGATGCATCTTTCTGTTGTAATAGAATTGATGTACGTGTGAGGGTCTAAATAAGAATGAGTTTTCTTGGTCATCAGAGGTTTCTTGCCCTCCTACCTTTTTCTCAACTTCTTGGTACAATAGATGTTTTTTTTTTCATTGCAAAAATCCAAGCAGTTTCATCTTTGTGCGTAGGTTTGACCCAGCTGGACACAGAGAAATTGATTTTAGTTAAGAATGCAACTGGTTGCCCAAGTCTCTAAATGGCCATTTGGGATTGATTTCTGAGCGATATTATTTATTTTGTGGGCCTGCAAACCTGTAGCGACAGGGACCTTCGAGGGTTTTAAGTATCAGATCAGTGGAAGTACTGTAAAGATAACGTGATATGAATGGGCAAGCTTACGCTAGAAAATTTAAGATATTCATGCGAAACTCTGGGGAAATGTATTATCAATTTATCGTAAATTAAATTATAAATAAAGTAGAGGAATAATGCAGGTTTTACTTACTCGGAGTATGATTGTCTGTTTTGAGGCAGACCTCTAAAGGCGTGCCATTGGTTGACACATGATGTGTTTTTGAATTTGATGTCTTTTCTTAACCTCCTACTTTTTCAACTAAACACTTTTTTTTGGACCCTTTTACTCCCCAAAACAACACATGTCTGTTTATAGTTCACCATGTACACTACAGAGGCATTTTTATCGCAGAACATTTGCTTCGTAAAATCCATGCATTAGTAATCTTTAATGGCTTTCTTCATAAAGAACTAAAAGCAATAGCACACTACAGACATCTCAACACGATCGAATGGGGGTGGGAAAAGAGAGAACGGGTAGTAATGCAAATGGTACAAATCTGTCCATGAAAACCATACTAAAAATTCTTCCCGTTGTTAGTGATGGTTGGTTAGCACTGGCAGGGACTGTCAAACCCGGATTAAAAAGAAAAAAAAGAAAAGTCCATTTTCTTTGTCCAAATGCTACACCCGTTCATATGTGGGATCCGAGAGCTTCAGTCAATGTCAGTAATGTCTAAGCCTGACAATGAGTTGGGTCGGTTCAAGTTGGAATAAATCTTATTAACCTAATATCGCTCCTAATTTAATCTGCCATGGGATCAGCCAATTTGAACATATCCAATATAAAATATCGACAAAAGTAACCAGCCAGCTTCTTTTATATATATATCCTGCTTGAAGCCGAAAAAACTGAGTGGATTGACGGTTTGGATCATGGTTTGCAATTGAAAGAAAGAGAGAGAGAGAGAGAGAGAGAGAGAGAGAGAGAGAGTTAATTGGGCTTAGGGTGTTGTAATGGATCCTCAAATTAGGATTGTCAACTATCCACTAAAGCATCTATATCCAGTTCGTATTCAATCTGCTTAAGGTGAAAATGGAATATCTATATTCAATTTATTTAAATATTCATTTCTTTAACAAATATTCGTTTATAATCAAGCCAAATACAGATATATATATACACATCTGTTTAGGCTAAATAATTGTATTCATCTAAATTAATATACTACATAATTATATCTATTATATTTATACATGATTTTTCTAAATTAATGTATAGAAAAGATTATACACATTAAAAAAAAATAAAAAAACGATATATATATACCAAACCCTTAGCTAAAATCTCCTTAATAGCTAAACTCCACCAATCATTGTTATATTTAATGGTTACTAGGTCTTTATTATCTTTGTAATCTTTGTTGTTATTATTGTCATCTTCACCTCTATTCTTGAATTAATGACACATAAACCTCTGACATCTTCCTCTTCTTTAAGGTATTATAGTCTCTGATTTTTTTATTTTTTATTTCTGTTACTGACAATCCCATCCCTCTCCACTTATGTTCCTCACCCTATGTTTTTAGCCCCAACATATTTGAGTTACCACTTAAAACCTTAATTTTCTGAAAGCAAAAGTATAATCAGATATATCTGAATTCGTATAATGTACAAACACAAATGTGGGTCTTATGTTTAAATATTTGCATACATCCAATATTTGATTAAGTAAATGGATATGAATATAGATATGTTTAAATATTTGCATAGAACCCTAAACCCCCTTTAGGTCAGCCCAACATCAGGTGCTGACACATCAGCACTGAAATGAAAATTATCCACAAAAAGTGTAAATCACTTTTTTGGTGCTGATGTGTCAGTCCCTGATGTTGGTCTGACCTTGGGCTGGCACCAAATCCAAAAGTCCCATTGGGCTGGGATTTGGTAGACAACTTAGAGAGTGTCTAAAGTAAGAATGACATTAGGACTGACACATTGGCGCCGAAAAAGTGAAACTTTTTTGGGGATGTTTTTCACTTTTTGAACTGATGTGTTGGCCCTGATGTCATTCTTACTGTAGACACTCTCTAAGTTATCCTACCAAATCCGGAACGCCCAAATGAGTCTGGGTCACCTAGGCCCGCGCACGGTCTAGTTCGTCGCTCGTTCTCACAAGATTCTTGCGCGCAAACACAACAGTAGAGAAGCAAAACCCTGTTCTGGAGGGGAGGAATGGCTTTAGCTTGCAGGGTTTTATCATCCGTCGCGAAAAGGGGTTTAAGGCGTCAATTTGGGATGCTACCCACCAAATCTCAAGTTCTGGTATGTAACAAATCATCAAATTCGGATTCTCTTCTAGTCAGATTGCTTCAAGAACCAAACTCAGGCGTCAAAATAGCTTTGGATTTTGAAGAGGATTTGACGTTCAAGAAAGACGCCTTTTTTTGGGAACCCCTTGTTACTGCACTCAGGTCGTCTTCTCCTCAGAAAGCTCAGCTGGTAAGAGAACAATTATCGTTAATCTCTCTCTCTTTTTTTCTTCCTGGTTTAGTTTTTCCATCTAGTTAATGAGATGACGGGTTTATAGTTAATTTTGTTTTTCTGAGTATTACGAGTATATATATATATTTTGTTTTGGTAATCATGGATCGTTCCTTTCTTTTCCTTTTCTTTTAATCTCCATTTCCGATCGTGGGTTCATTGAGTACCATGGTAAACATCAAGAAATCCAAAAAGACAGTTTTAAAGTTATTCTGTGAAAAAAAGTACAATATAACCCACTTAAAAATGGAATTTTGGATCAATTGTTTGGTATATCACTATATTTATTTATTTGGTGGGGAAAATAAAACTCATTTTCCATATTTGAGAGTTAGGTAACTTGATTGGATTGAATTATAGAACAAGGTGATGGTCTAATGACAATTTGAGAATTCATTGAATCACCAGCCTAAAGAAATTTTTACCATGCTGAATTGGGTTTATAAAATTTCTTTTTGTTGAGTGAATTGATACGTACTTCAAAAATGCAAGTTTATAAATTTTCAGCATTGCCATTTTTTTTTTCTAAAATGCCCACATTCCTTAGCTTATGCATTTCATCAACTCAACTTTAACTACTGAGTTTTCTGCTATAATAAGTTTATTTTATTTTTTGAATAAGTGTTCACAGGTAGTACTGAATTTGTGGTGGTAGCTTATTTAATTACCTTATCTCTGAAACTCCCACTGCATTTTGTTTTAATTATTGAAACAGTAGTGGGAATGAATGCAGAGTTATGAATTGTCTTGTAGTTTCATTTCTAAACCTCTGCTCATAAATATTTAACTTTTAACTAACCAGGTCTTGGAATGGAAATTAGAGAAAATGCTGAAGGAGAATGAGAGAGACCATGGTTGTTATTCTGAGCTTATTTCTCTTTGTGGGAAGGTGCACAATGTCCCATTTGCAGTACAGGTCTTTACATCCATGGAGGCTCATGGAGTCAAACCCACTTCTACTATTTTCAATTCTCTGATCTCTACTTGCTTATGTTCAGGTCATGTGACAACAGCCCTTAGCTTGTTTGAGATAATGGAAAGATCCGAGGACTGTAAACCCAATTCAGACACTTATAATGCCTTTATATCCATGTACTCAAAATTGGGAGATGGTGAAGCGATGCACGCCTGGTACTCAGCCAGAAAGGCTTCTGGCTTTTCTTCTGACATTCAAACCTATGAATCTGTCATTGCAGGTTCCATCAAATCGAAGAACTTTGATACTGCTGATAGGTTTTATGAAGAAATGATGTTATTGGGAGTCACACCTAATGTTTCCATATTGGAGAATATGCTTGAGGGTCTATGTGAACGGAAGAAACTTGGTAAAATCAAGGAATTTTTAAAATTCATACTGAATGGAGGGTGGGACATGAGTGGGCGGATGGCAGAGAAGCTCCTGGCTTTGTATTTTGACCAAGGAAAGGTTGAAGAGATGGAGGAACTACTACTGGCTCTAATGAGGTCCAATCCTGATTCAGTAGTTCTGTCACAGGTGCACTGTGGGATTATCAGGATATATGCCATATCAGACAGATTGGATGATTTGGAGTACGCTGTTGGGAGGATGTTGAAGGTAGGATTGTCATTCACGTGCCCAGATGATGTCGAGAAGGTTATCTGTTCTTATTTCCGGAGGGCAGCTTATGAAAGATTAGACTTGTTTCTAGAACGAATACAAGGGTCGTACTTGCTCAAGAGATCCACTTACGATTTGTTGGTTGCTGGGTATCGAAGAGCGGGGTTGTTTGAGAAGTTGGACTTGGTGATGAAGGATATGAAGCTGGCTGGATTTTCATAGTGCTTCAATGGCGTGTGTAATGCATCATAATGCCACTTTTATGTACTTTAGTCTATTGCAATCTTATCTGTAGCATATCATAGCTCAATAATTTTTCAAGAACTAATACTCATCTAGAAAAGAATGAAAGAAAGAAAGAAGTCTGTTGGTCGTATGTGGATTCTCCAAGACTTCTCCAGGCACTTTGTTCGAAACCAGAGTAGGATGCAGGCTGGTCCATGGGTCAGTTCAAACTGAGACCCATCAATGTAGGCAAACCCTGAAATGAATTTGGTTAAGTTTTTCATTGAGGCAGTGGACGATGGCATGAGAAGAAATAGGAACTCCCTCAATATGATTTCTACCTCCACTTTTGGCTCTTGTCAGGTGCTACATTTCTGCGGTGTATAGCTAGGTTGCTTGGGACGTAGCAGACAACATGAACCGTTACGGTATTTGGTCGGTATACTTTAGTCAAAGGGTTAAAAAGTGTCTCACTTTGCACCTTGACATCAATGAGGTGTTACCCAGACTCTGTCTATAAAGGAGGGGCTTGGAAAAGATGGAAGTTGGAAGAGGCTTACAGGTTCTTTCTCAATATGCATAAAAAGGGTTGAACGCAAGCATGATTTTCTTGTTCATATGCAGTTTAAAAGAATGCTCTGTTGAATCCACATGTTGTACAAGCACCCATTTGAACATGGAACACACTGAGGCAGTCAGTTCTAAGTGAAATTATTAATTCATCAACAACCTTTATTCAATTTGATTGGTTCCAAGTTGGACCAAAAATCCTAGTATAGCCTCCTGTGTTACTGCAATACCTGTTCTGATGCAGACTTTAACAGTTCTTTGGACACATTTAAAGTACTTTAAGATACTGGGTCGGTATAATGTACGAGTGCTCTCTCTCTCAGAGACACACTGGGAATGAAATTTCAATGTGCTAAAGGACAAAAATGGGGAAAAAAAGACCCTGAATGAGATATGTGAAGAAGAGGTTGGATCCTTTATGTGAGATATATAAAGAGATAACCACTGCTGCGCCAACCACCTCTTTTAGAGTTTGTTTATTCCTCTATATGCTTTTTCCCTTCTACTGATTGACACGGTATTGGTAATCCCTGTGCACATGCAGTAGGGGATCTGATCTCACCTTAAGAACCCTACAAACTAATACACGAGATCACCCCTGAAAAAGGAAATAATAAACTGAAAAGTCCAAAACATGCAAAAGAAACAAAAAGATGAAGCAGAAGCAATGATACTTATTATTCACATCTCCAATGTTTACAGAAAAAAAACAGGCCGAATTAGAGAAATATGGCAGCAACCTCAAAAGCCATCTCCTTCTACTGAAGAAAATCATTGCCTCTTCAAGAGTTGACGCCAATGAATATTACAAACCAAAAAAAAAAAAAAAATCTAAAGGGCATCAATGATTATTGGGAACTTCTAAGAATAGAATAATAATCAAAAACCCCACCAAAGCTCCAAAAAAATGTGAACACCCACAAAATTGTCCAAATCATTGTATGCGACCTCCCAAATCTAATGCAGCAATACAGGCAGATCCATTCAGGAAAATACGAGTGGACATGAGGTGAGACGTGCCTTCTGATTCTTCCATTTCAGGGATCAAATCAAGCTGTCTTGAGAATGATTGCGAGCTCCATATTCAGTTTTAGACTTGATACCATCTCATTGTGATAGTGATTGAAGGCCTGCTTCCAGATCTTCTAGGGTGATTGTAAGTAGATCACGTGCATTTGCACAGTCAAAATCAAGCCTAAGATCCAGATTCTCCCTTGCATTGATTAACATTGGATCTACTAAGCCTCCATTCATTTCCTTACGTTGCTTCTCTGTCGTTTCTCTCTCTATTAGTTTTGTGATGGCTTCCACGGTACAAGCTGGGTGCAACTTAAAGCCATACAACAAGCTGTCCTCTACTTGATCATTCATCTTTAGATGGAGAATCTGAGCTAGTTCTTCAGAGCTGAAGTCACCAAAGAAGAAGAACTTGGTCACCCTTCTGCAGAAGCCTTCATTTGAGGTGATTACACGCTTCATAGGTTCACTGTACCCAGCAAAAATGACGACAATTTTTCCGCTATCCATAACGGACATGATCTCCTCTAAGGCCTCCAACCCATAGTCCTTGTCATCTGCTTTCTGCATGGGTATCAACCGATAGGCTTCATCCACAAAGAGAATTCCTCCCTCTGCTTCTTTGATCTGCCCATGATGCTTCATAACTTAGTTTGTTATGCTAACTTTGTTTGTTGCCACTACATAATTTAAAATCAAAGCGATTTGACATACCTTTCTCCTAGTCTTTGGACCTGTATGCCCAACAAATTCCCCAACCAAATCGGTCCTCTGCACTTCTGTTACTTTGTCAGTGGGTAAAATTCCAACCATATGGAGTAGTCGTCCAAGGATTCGAGCTACCATTGTTTTACCTGATAAATATACAGATCATCTTAGTTTGCTAGTTGCAATAAACTAGAAGTAAATCAAATGATAGTTTTACTATCGAACTATTACCATCTATTTAGATATCAAATCACATAAAAATGAAATCAGATGTGAAAGCATAAATTCTTTTCAACTCTTCAATACAAATAATACAAACTAAAAACTCTACCTCATTCATGTCTGATGAGTTTTGAGTCTTTTGACTAACAAACTTAAGTTGAAACCTAAATGTTTTCTATACGATTCAATTGTATAGAAGGAATGAAATTTGATTATCGGAATTCTAGCCTTTTCTCCCAATCTCATCATAAAGGCTCCTCCCAAATCCCAATAGGGAAAAGGCACACATTGATACACACACAAATAAATAAATATACAAAAACATTGTATATGTACTGTATCCTAATTTGAGCACTGGTAAAGATATATAACCTGATCCAGAAACATTGAATTCATCAATTACCTGTTCCAGGATTGCCAAGGAATGCCATATGAGGTGCCTTCCGTGCAGCAATCTTGAGCCCTAGGGCCCTGCGCTTCTCATCTAAGAGCATTCCCTTTGCCCATTTCCGTAGTTGTAGCTTGAGTTCATGCAACCCCACCAGATTCGATAATGCTTGTTCGAATTCAGCCATCTTCGTTTTCGTCCCGCTGCATGCTTCAATGGCTTTGCGTTTTCTCTGCTCTTCAAGATGCCAGTGAAGTAGTTCCTGCAACTTCTTGCTTCCTGGGCCTTGTGCTAGAAGATTTAGAGGAGTCATGCCCTCCTATAAAATAAAAGGTTTCACCAGATATTACTTAAGAGAGTCATATGCATATAACGAGTCAATGATCCTTCAACTATGAGATGTGATGGTAAGTTAGCATACGTTATCTTTAGCACTGCAATCAGCATTGTAATCTAGCAGTGTCTTCACGGTTAAGCAATCCTCAGCCCGGAGTGAGTACCATATGGCAAGGTGCAAGGGAGTCATTCCATTCTGCATGAGTAAAGGTGTAAAAACAACAGAGTTTCCAAATGCATTCTTCCACATCCCCACCACTCCTATAACATCAATAACAGAAGAACAGGACACAAAAGAGAAAAAACAAACATTGGCTTTAGCCTCCACGAAAGCATCATGTTCAAGAAGTAACCGTGCTGCTTCACTACACCCGTTCTTTGCTGCCATGTGCAATGGGGTTTCTCCATACTGTAAACAAATCAAACAAGATGATAATAGTAATTCATAAGGAAATCTAGTTGATCTTGCATGCAATTTAGCATCAGTGGAGATCAATATGAATTTACCCACCATATTTTTGGCCTCCAATTCAACCCTTTCTGCTCCTTGCCAATTGAGCAAAAACTGAACTATCTCTACATTGTTGTACCCAGCAGAAACATGAAGTGGTGTCTGTCCCATCTGCATTTGAAGCACAAAGTCAAAAAGAAACTCACTCCCTCTACTCATTAAAAGGCGTATAACAATAAGATTACTAGTAAAATTCAAAATCTATCCAGATTTGTTGGAAATTAGAATTCAGATGCAACATTGGTAAATGAATTGTCAGCTTGTTATTTGTGACCATCTTTCTTTCCTTAGTTCTAACAATTGAAAGGTCATTACCCATTGTTGGTCCCGTAATTACGGGGAGCTGGAAGGGTGGACGGGGTGCTGGAAGGGTGGACGGGAAACAGACCTGACCTTTGGCCTTTTGCACAAAGTGGTTGCTCACTGGACTCAAACCCGTGTTTTCACATTGGACACCTAAGCCGCAACCATTGCACCAAAGCAATGACCCTGATGTGTCACGGTACAAATTACCAAATTGTAATTTACCAAAAAGAGATTTTCGTTGATTAAGGAGCCTAGGTATAAAAAGGATAAATGAGACAAGTCATAAGCACATTTAAGAGGTTTTTGGGATTGCATTCGGACCTAGAGTGGGAAATGGCTCTACATTTAGCTTTGGTGTGGTGAGTTTCATCTGGCCTCGAGTTGCATGTGCTAGAATCTGCTGAAAATTTTAGTGATCAAGGCTGCAGAAGGAAGCAAAATGAAGGTTGTGGAATCCTCAAGTTTGTGTTGGTATTTAAAGTATGACAACGTATTTATGTGAACAAGAGTTTAAATATGTTTCCATATAAGGGTTGATTGTAGGTTTTGACATTGGGATATGTGTCATTACTATGCAATCCTTTCAATGATATTTTGTGCTGAGGATCAGATTTGTACATGGATCATGGATCATATGTTTTCTCTTATTTATTTATTAAAAAAGGAAAAAAAAGGCTATTTGGACCATACCTGCTCCTCCAACGGTTGACTTACTTTTTGCTAGAAACCGGCTTTGATATAATTCATTACTCCAATCATCTCCATTCTCCACTTGCAATTAATTGACTTTGAGCACTTGTTTGATGAGTTATAAAGAAGAAAAAATGAGGAATCATCCATTCACCTGTTGTGGTTTTGCACCTAATACCTAAAACTACTATTTATGATTTCATGGCTTATTATGGCTTCTTGCCAGAAGTCAGTAACCATATGATCTGTTCAGAAATCTTTATTTATTTATTGCTAAGAGAAAATTTATTAATTAAGGGGGATAAGATATCCCCCAAAAGGAGCCAACACCCCAATGGGGATTACAAATAGGAATCTTTAATCATTTTGCCCCACCCCTTTTTTATATCCACGATAGAGATCCCACTTAATTCAGAAATCTTTATTACTGGGGGTTTGGTCTCTGGATATTCTTCTGGGGTTTGTTGAAGAACTAGATTAGCCTAACTTTATGGCAGAAGGGAATAGTCAATCATGCCATTACACCTCATACATTCACATTCATCAAATGGAATGAAATTAATGAGAGAGAGAGAGAGAGGATGACCTGTATCTAGATCTAGCTTTGCATAATCTTGTCTCCACTACTCTCTTTTTCTTGCTCAATTCATACCTGTTTACCATTGCTCAGACATGTACAGCGATTTAAGGTTATGAAAGAAAGTCAAAGGACTTGTGACATCAAAGGCATTGAGAAGGATGCCTCCATAATGATGAGTTGCATAGGTTCTGGAAGGGATTCATTAGCAGAAGGGTTTTTAGATTTTTGAAACCTCCTCTGGTTACTACTAGACTGAATTTTTCAATGCTAATGGAATGAATATTTGACAAGTCAATGAAACCGGTCAATCTTTGGGTAATTTGAGCCGAGTAACATGAAGGTTTTATTTGTAATCATAAGGGTGCATCATAATCCCTCCCCCCGCCCTTGCTTTTCTCATGTCCACCATTTCTGCCCTCTATTTGCTTCAACTTCAGTTTTTCCTAGAATTTAATAATCATTGACCATGGAAAATGCGGAATCTTGAATAAGTTTGCCACAGATTCAATGTCCCCAACAAGCCCCAAAAAATCACAAATCCAAATCTTCCATTTGGTTGTAGAGGTATGAAAACTGGCCCTAAGGGATTCATTATGGAGTTTCCAAACATATGTGTATCTCATATTTTCCTTCTCTAGTTCAGCTTCTTATGCTCTACAAATAACCAGTAGTTCCTGGGTGTTCACGTTATTATCTAATAATGCAATCATTTTCTTTTTCTTTTTGACAAGTCAATGAATAGTTCAGCTTCTTATGCTCTACAAATAACCCGTAGTTCCCGGGTGTTCATGTTATTATCTAATAATGCAATCATTTTCTTTTTCTTTTTGACAAGTCAATGAAGCCGGTCAATCTCGTTGGCTAAATTTTTTTTCGCTGAAATCAATTATGCTTAGGACACTGTTTCTTTTTTTACAGGAACTGGGTTGTCAGTCATATATAGTCTCTAAACGCATATCAAAGGTAGCTAGGATAATAGGCTACTGATATCAAGGGAAAAAGAATATACTCAGACATAGAACCAATCCTCAATGAATTAACAAATGAGTCCAACTAAAAAAAAAAAGCAAAAACAAAAACAAAACAAATGTATTCTTATTCAGCTTTAGGTGAAGAAAGCATGTACATAAAGACGTTTCCCAAATATGAGCATATGTAACTAATATGAGTTGGGGCCATCAAGACGTCAGTAATAAGTTATATGACAGAATAAGTACATGAAACCATAATTGTATCTAAATTAGAAACAGTGGTTTAGTGCGCAAACAACCTATATAAGCATGTTTGGTATGTCCAAACAAGATTTGAGTCAGCCATTACTAAGAATGGATAGGTAATGCACACACTTGGTGTAGCAATTCTCGACTTTTTGGAGCCTGACTGATAAATCCAACAAGATTAATCCACAACGTCCTTGACACATATATGCAAAGTTATCAAGATGGGTAACTCTAAATCAACTGATGCAGATGCCAACTATATCACTGAGAAGACATAAAAGATCTCTTGTAAAGGGAGAAAATCCCTTGAAATGGGACTGAATGATCCAATGAGTATAACGTACTATGGATCCCAAATGGGACACCACATCCAATGCTATATCTCTTCACTTTGTGTGCATTCATATGCTTTGGAGTCGTCAGAAGTGTATGAATGCCTTGATCTTGTAGAGAATTAAGCTTATTTGAATGGGCTTACAACAAGTGACAACAATACAGCAGGTTAAAGAAGGAACAGGAATGGTGTATGTAACTTAGACCAGATTACTAATTTTGCTTTGTTTCCTTAGAGTAGTTACTTACAGTCCAAATCAAATAAGGAGTTTAGTAGAGAGAAAATAGGGAACTTTAGTCTTAAGCTTGGTAATATTTAGATTCTTAGTGTAGAGTCTAGGAATACTAGTTCTAATCAAATTTACAAGTTCCTTCAGTTGAAATCATGGTTTTAAAAACCGGACAATTCTGATCTGACTCGGAATCAACTGACTCCGATCTGATATCTTAGTTTAACTCGGATTCCGTCAGGAATTGGGTCAGGTTGGGCCCTTGGATTGGTACTCTAAATCAGCTGAATCGGCCTTGGATCGCACGAATTGGTCTGAATTGGTCTGGATTGGCCAATCTAAGGCAAATCTTTAGTTTGCACCAGATTGGAATTGGCCAATTCAGGACCGAATCAGGTCCAATTCTGATCCTGATCCCGACTCCGTTTTTAAACCATGGTTGAAATGGGAACCATGTTTTCAAGCTCCATAGAAGAGAAAGGTGTCCAAGCCTAAAGGCCCTCTCTGATTTAATCCAGTAAAATCAACAGGTTATTTTCCTTAGGCTATACTTGGTTGCTAGTTAAGTAATGGAAAGTAATAGAAAACGGTACAGATCTTCAAAAAATTCAAATGAAGTGACTGCTTGGTTGAAATAATAAAATGTTCATTGGAATATTGGCTTTCCATTTAAGGCTTTCCTAACACCTTGTTTTCCTTCGTCAAAATCTGACCAATTTGGTCAGATTTTGGAATGAAATACACTGCACATTATGAAAGTAAAAAATATTTCCTTATATTTGCTAATTTTCTTACTGTATTCTAAATCAATCAAACAATTGTTGGAAAACACAATTTCACTCTACTCTACTTCAATTCACTTTACTCATTTTCATACAATTAACTTTTACTTCACTTTCTCGCATTCTACTAGCAACCAAGCATAACCTTAATCTTCTTTCGAAATCAAGAATATAAGGTTAGTGCATCAACTAGACCCTTTTCATGTCAAAACTATCAACTATGGTGTTACTTTTCTGATATTTATGTAATGATTCTTTTTAAAAATTATATGAAACAGAAGAAAAACTTATATATTAAAAGGAGGAGAAAAAGATACACGAGGGGTTCACCAGGGCGGGTGAACACAAGCAGAACAGAAAAACAGTAAATCAAGAAACAAAAACAGGCCCCATATAGCAACGAAACTGTCCCTGCAAAACAGAAAAGTCCTTTTTCCATAGATAATACCACCTATCACTCGAGACACCATTCGTGAGGTGTCCTACACTTTTACATGAAGGCCTTCCTAACCGGTGACTGTGTTCTCGAAGATTCTCCCATTTCTTTCCTTCTACACACTCCAACAAAGGGCTCCTGGAAAGAAATTACAAACTGCTATAGGAACTTCAAACCAACTAGGCACCATCCAGAGATTAGACTTCTAAAATCCTTCGGGAGATCCACAACACATCCATATGCATGAAGAAAAACTCCCACACTCTACGAATTATTATGCAATAAATAAACAAGTGGTCCACCGATTTTTGCAGAATAGCACAGCACAAATCTATTAGCTAAATTCTATCATCTTCTATCCAAGTGATCCAAAGTCTTTAAACTTGAAAATCAGTGGAAAGAAAAAAGTAGTGAATTTGCTAATTGTGGACCCAAACAAAACCAAACTTTGAAGAGATAAGTATGTCATAGAGACTGCTAAACACCAATTTATTATAAAAAAAAAAAAAAAAAAATCAATTGATCTTTATTCTTTAATAACAACCCATAAACCCTTATGCTTTACAATAGTTTCCTCACTCAGTCACTCATAATTTTCAGCTTAAAATCATAACCAATGAAGCCCAGCTATTAAACAACCATACAGCCGTCGATTTGTCGAAGAGATAAGGTAACAATCCAACCTAACAATAATTAATCATAGCAAATAAACAGAAAACTTAACAATAATTAATAATAGCAAATAAACAGAAAACTTGCAAACAGCGAGAGAAACAAAGAGGAAATGGGAGAGATGAGTAATGGGAAATCGAGAGGGGAGCAGCGAGTCATTTTCTCTTATTCGGGAGCCATGCAAACGCCCTGATTCCTATGAAAATCCATCACCCTTCCTCGGAAGGGGAAAATTATGAACACCATATGTGTTCTAAACTATAGGATCAACCCCAAATTCGATAAGAAAAAGTCCATGTCTTTTAGAGCTTTTAATAATATAAAAACAATTTGATCTAAACAAGGGATGACAAAAGAAAACCAGTGGGGGCTATAGCACTAAAGATTAACATGGGTAGTTAAATTAGATAGAAAAACCTTCAAATAGAGAAATCAAAAGTAAACCAAACAATCAGTGCTCCAAATATATATAGAAAATAAAACCCAATTCTATAAAGGACAAAACACTGGAAAACTACACAAAACCCACTTTGGAAGAAGAAAGGAACAAACATATACAACAACCGATTCAAAAATTATAATCCAACAAAACATAAGAATCCATAAGAGGAAGTAATATAGACTGTACTCTACAAATACCCAATTCATGAAGAGTATTAGCAAATGATGAATTAGAACCGTCAGACCTACCTGAAAAATCTGGACAAGGGAAAAATACAACAAAGAGAAAGAATCGCAACATATAAACCCATATTTCCTCGTAATTACATCCAAAATTCAAATAAATTATATCTGAAGATGAATTGATTTTTAGGGGAAGAGAGATTACTACAGCATTTCGATCGTTGAGAAGAGATGGGTTTTCTTGAATCCTCTTCTGAACGCCGACGAGATCTCCCGACTGCGCGTAGCCATGAACAGTAATGGGTTTCGCAGATCTTCGATCTTGAGGCCCCGGCATCTCTCTTTTCACGAAAACAAAAGACCGATAGAGAACGATATAGAGAAGAGAGAGCTCCGAAGGATTTCGTACTTGTTTCGGGTCGCTTGCGATCAAATAATTAGGAATTATTTTGCACCTTCGGCTCGCACGCGTCCTAGCTGTCTCCCGCTGTATGTCCAAAAGCCCAACAGGCAATGCTTCAGTCTTCAGGGGTTACCATAGTAGACCAAAAACGGACGGTGGGGGAGGGGAGAAATTGGCCTGAAATCCTCTAAGCCACCCCTTGTGCGACTTTCGAGGGCCACACAAGACTCTCTTTGTGCGACGTCGTGAGACAAGACAGAGGGGAAGTATCATTTCACTTTTTGGGGGTGATGTGACAGTTCCGAAAAGTAAAATGATACCCACGATGTGTCTCGTCTCACGACGTCTCACAAAGAGGGTCGTCGCAGGTGATGTGAACCCCCGGATACTCTCCTGCTGGCCGGTCAATAGTCTGCATTGTACACGTACTCCAAAATTGGCCTATAAATTTAAGCCTTAGCTGGGTTTGATCAATGTCATAGCCCAGCCCAAGCAGGGCTTGGATTATGTGAAAACGAATCTGGTGAGAACCGTGAAAACGGCACCAGAGGGGCTGATGCATCAGTACCGAAAAGTGATTTGCACTTTTTGGGGGGTACTTATCACTTTTTGGCGCTTATATGTCTGTACACCATGATGCCGTTTTCACAGTTCTCACAAGATTCATTCTCACCTAATTTTTAGTGGCCCAAGCATTGCCTAAGGTAAACTTCAAATGAAATTCACTTGCATGAAACTGTTTTCAAAACAGGACATGTATACAAAAATTCCAAACTTCAACCTTGGGCATGCAGCGCTGTAATCCTAAAAGGTGGATCCACTCTTGATGGTCATTTCCCTTTAAGAGTACATTACAACTAGTAACACTCAACGGATTCACCTCCTGAATTCATATTATGGATTTTGCCAAGAATCCATTAATTCTTCTCTGGGGTCAATTATAGAATCAATTTCGTATTTCGAAACAATCACTATAAAATGCATTCTTCTAATTGTTGGGAATTGAATCCTATTTTGTAATCACTTATGTAGAATCAATTATTTTTTACTGAGTTGCCAAAATATACCTAATATAAGAAAATATCGAGGTTCCTACTAATATCATCTAAAAATTAAACGTCTAAAAACTTGTACCAAAGTTCATTACCTAAAATATATTTCAAAATACATCACCTTAAATTAAAAATAAACATATCAAACCTATAAATACATTCATCAACTACAATAATTGCAAGTATGACTGTTAACCTTGAGTTATAATGTATTATTTTACACAACTAAGTTGCCTAAATAGTAGAAACACCATGGGCTATAGCCATTATATTAGCAATATTGTTTTTCAACTGCATCATCTCATGTGAATGTTGTGATTGAGATGTGTGCGTTAAAGAACCGACTTTTTCAATTTTTACCATCTTATGTTCCTACTCTATGATCCTACCATCATCACCATACACTGTAGATTTTACATCCGAATGCATCTCATTTTTAATAAAATTGTGAATTGTTCATTCAGTAAAGATTTGACTATTTATGAAAATGATGGGGAATCATCATCTTCAATGGGAAAAAACAACTTTGAAGCCCCAAAACATTATTCTATAACATTTCTCAATGGAAAATGTTTGTAATTGAACAACTCTCTAGCACTATAAGGGTTTCGATATTTGCCCATATATCCTTGTAGATAATATTTTTTCCCTCGATATGCGGTCATAAAATCCGCCGTATTACTATATCCGAAGTCAATAACATAATATTTTCTTCATAGACATAAAATGAAAAGGTTATGAGACTACAAAAGAAAATATATATATACCAACATATTGTTCAATCTATAAAAAAATTACCATAATAAATATTGTGCCCCAAAACCCATACTTATAAGGTTATGAATTTTGGCATCTGACATTCATTCATTCCTATTAATGTCATTCAAATTCACTTATAAATTTTTTACATCTTTCCTTTCATACATATGTTATGAAATTTTCATAAATAAACTACAATCAATCTATTCCATTTGACATAAAATCCACAAATAAAATATAGTCTAAAATAATCTGAACAATAATAACAATCCATCTTTATAAAAGTAAAAAATCAAACTAACCTATGATATCTCTTCAAATAGAACTGAAATAATTAAACTAAACTAAATCAAATATATCTCTAAACAAATACTGAAATAAAATAACATAACATGACTGAAAATAAACTAAATTAAATTTCCATCATCACTCCCTCTCCGAAATCCAGGCTACTCATCTATCCTGTCATCTTCATCATTTAAAAACAATCGTGTTAACTCTATAAGCATGATTAACTTTGTAAATAAATAGGAACACTATTTAACATACTGAAACAACTGGGTCAATGAACACAAATATTTTCATAATCAACATAGAATGAAGCGTACTTTCAAAATATTTAATTAACATAACTAACATACTGAAAATAATGTTTATAATCTAAGATAGAAAAAATAACAAATCTGAACAGAAATCAAAATGCATAACTGAATAAACATAATCTAAATTACAAAACTGAAATACTGAACTGAACTAAATAAATAACCAAAAAAAATATATTTATGAGACCTACTGAAACAAATATATGAATCTTCCCACATGTATTGCAAGTTAGATAACATATAATTGAATCATATACAAAAAATCTAACACACATAATGTACTATTAGATAATAGTAATATAATATAATATAATATAATATAATAGAACGAATTCATCTACAATCTGATGGTAGGATATCACTTTCTTACGCCTAGTGGTAAGTATCAAACGGATATCATCAATTAATGGGACCTAACAAAGAGGATACTTGATCGCATCTATTTAAATCCAATGAAGAGCTACATCAAATAGTCCTCTTTGATGGCGAAGGGTCTCATGTCATAGTTAAACGTATTTTTTCTTCAAAACAAATACATATACTAATAGTTAAAACAAAACAAAACTAATAGTCTCTACTAATTTAAAACAATGCATATCTTGATACTAGGTAAAGGATGATTGTGTGGAAACCTAGGAAAAAAGATTATTCTCAAGCCCATTCTTAGCGTTATAGAACATAAGTAGATAATTACAAGAAGTTGATGGCCCGTTCTACTGCAAAAAGTTTTTATAGCTTTGATACCAAATTGATACTAGGTATAACAAGAATGAAAATGACCAAGTAGAGCCTTTTACAAAGGGTACTATTCAAAGATTATCAAACGGTCTAATTGTTAGGTTTTATGTATTGTCAATGTTCATATACAAAACAATGTGAGTACATGTAGTGGTCATGTGTATAAGACTTCATGATGTAAGTCCAAGAAGAGAGTCTGAGAAAGCACCGAGAAGATGGATTTGAAGCTAGAATGACCAAGCCAAAGATACTCAAGCGTTGTTGAAGAATCCCAAGTCTCAAGTGTAAACCGCCTCAAGAAAACCAACTATTAGAATTTAATGGTAAAATCATAAAATGTTGGTAAGTGGTAATGGGGTGTTTGGGTATGACTTTAACCTTAGGTGGAGTTAGAATAACTTAAAAAGGGATAACCTAAGCCTAGAAAAGGTTTTATGAAGATTGGACCAATGATAGGCCAAAGTTGGCAACAAATAAATTGTGTTGAAAAGGAAATACAGCTCAACTTAAAATGATCATATTTTTTGATCTAGATGTCTACTCATGAGCTATAAGTACTCAAATCGAATGGCTCGATGAGTTCTTTTTAAAAATGGAAAAATAAAATGTTTGATAATTTTAAACGAATATATTTTTGACCATTTGAAAAGAAATGTTAGGGATGTTTGAATGGTTCTCTACTCTATAAATAAGGGCACTAACCCCAATGAAGATAGAACTCTTGTGCTTGAACAAATAGTCAAATCTTGATAAAAGAGAGCTAGAGAGAGTTAATTAGCCTATGAGTTAAACTATTGTCATCCTATAACCTTGAGAGTTATTCTACATAGTTAAACCTATTCAAGGTCACCTGTAAGCTTTCAAAAATTCTTTAGTTACATTTGTTGAAAGCAAGAAAAAGTGTTTCTATACAAATTGAATTCGCTTGCACAAGAGGTATCCTTAAGAACAAAGATTCTTTTATCTTCAACTTATTCGTAGCCTTCACCGAAGTCACCAAATGTAGGTTCTCAGCCTTTGTTGGAGTCACCAAAGGCGTTCGTGAAGCACTTACCAGAGTCACCAAGTGGGGTTAGTTCATCGAAGTCACTGGATAGAGCGTGCACACCGGAGTCATTGGGAGCATCCTAATAAGGAAATGGATTCTCTGTTACTTGTAAGTAAATCCTTGGATTTATTAATTTTTTCTGTAATAGTTAGTGATTTATTAATAAAAATTAAATAGGCTTAGAGGAGCCAGTTGGAGAGTGGTTGTAGGCCGGAGGAACGAATGTACACTATAATTTGTGGTGTTGTGGTTTGGTTGTATTTTCCCTTTAGTGATTATTTATGTTTATTTTGATTATGCGAAGCAACCCATCACACTAAGTGACTCTAACTAAGGTTAAAATTAAAAGATTAACTTAACAACCTTAGGGAATTTATCAACTCTACTCCCGCTCTGCTATAGGCAATCCTATAGTGCATGACGGAGCCCTGTGGCCTATGATAAATTCATAGAAAAGAGATTTACTTAATTAAAAGAATTTTTGCTGCATAATTAATTAAAAGAAAATTAAATAAAT
>JAOXJP010000003.1:5149977-5161129 GCA_025762735.1 Platanus orientalis | reverse complement strand
TTAACTATGTCAATATATCTACTTGGGACCCCTTTTTTATCCAAAACCCACCAAATGATCTCTCTTGGTACTCTATCCAATTAGGAATTTTAACAAACATGTAAGAGGCATCAAATTTCAAGTGATTGTAAACAAATGATTTAATGGGTTGAAAACCAAGGGTTTGTTAGGGAACTTAAAGGGGTTTGATAGGGGTTAGTTAACCTCTAAAATTATGTGCTGTAGGATCAACTAAACCCTCAGAAAATTGGCTACAACAGTCCGTAGTTATGCCAACAAATCCACCTAAGTTCTACTCAATCGAGGGAATAAGAATAAGCTGGAAACTGTAGGAATGCACTTGATGCTGAAGTAGTTGAACCCCTTTGATGTTGTCTAACAAAAGCCTCCACAATAGTCCATGAGAATCCACTTGAATCAGTACACTTTGATGAAGAGAACAAATCTGGACAGAATTTGATGGTGCCACCCCACCTAGGAATCCCTCTTGGGATGTCCTAGGGTTTTGAAGAAAAGTGATTTCTTCCTCCACTAAAGGTGTCACCCAGACCGTGGTAAGCCCTTGGGAAGTTCGAATCACTCCAAAACAAAGTATCTTCAAGCTGGTGAATGATTCTCTTGATGGTGGAAAAAATTTCAGAATTCTGAAAATTAGGAAGAATAACAAAATAGAGAAGATAGAAGAGGGGAATAATCATTTTAATCCAAAGGGAAAAGGCTGGCCTCCACCACCACCGTTAACTTGGAGCAAATCCAAGCCCTTTCCAGGGTTTGTTCTAGGTCTTCACGCACCTAGAGAGAGAGATTCAAAATTTCAAATTTCTTATTCATTGAATTAAAAGAGGAGGCGTGTGGGAGCTTTTATAGAGCTTCCCACGCCTAGGGCTACAATAAAAAGGTCTGAAAAGACCTAGATACCCATGTTCAGACAATTTTGCTCTAAAATACCCCTAAAACCATGACATAAACTAAAATACCCCACTTCAGACAATTTGTTCCTAAAATACCCCCAAACTGTCCCCCCCTCCTTTCAAAGAGACATTAAATAAATGTGCAACATATAAATAAATAACTACTAAGCAATAAAAAGATCCTTAAACATAAATCTAACTCTCTTAGTTCTGGAAAATAATGTGGGCCCGTATTTGAACCAAAGCAAGGGCTCGGATCTCCTCCGTCACCTCTGATAAGTCTGAAAAGTACCACTGCTGGACTTGATGTCCTCATCACCGACCTAATTACAAGAGTACTTATTCTTCCCATTGAACAACCCAATCGTGAAATTTTACATCAGAAAATTCTTGAGAAGAAGGTAACTAGAAGAACAACAAATAGAGGATTCTTGAATCTGACCCACTAACATGGATTTGTCCTTGAAGAAGTGAGCATTTTGCTCCCTCTATAGGCACCAGCAGACCGTGAAGGGAACAGATCTCCATTTCAACTTACCTCTTGGGGATATAAACCTGCCTTCCCAATCCCTCCTCCACCACATTAGATCAGTGTTTCTAGATTTGAAGGAGTTTCTTTGTTGCACATGTTTGTATGAAGTGTCTTATAAGCATTTTTTTAATTTTTTGATACGTAAATGTTAATGGTTAGTTTATTAGCAGGCAAAAACAGGTTTCATACCCAAGTCTTTAATTATGTATGCCAATTACGATCCAAGTTGAAAATGATCTGATTTTTTAAAAATTGGATATCCACAATCACACAAACACAAGATGTTACTAGCAAACCTCTGCACGTCTATTTATACTTAGAAATACTCAAAAACACTGAAGTATATAATTGAGTGATGTTGAAATGAAAACTATTATAGAAAGATCATATTGACCTTGAGAGGTTGTAAAGTGCAAAATATGTCTAAAAAGGGCTTATGTGCTTCCTCAAGCTGATTTGATTTGTTTCTTTAAATCTTTTTATATAAAATTTTATGCCAGTCAGGGTTCAGCTGTTCAACCTTTAACTTTTCACTCCTTTCTCTATCTGTTTTTGAAACAAAATACTAGCCTATCTCAGTGCTATTTTTGGTGATGCATCTCATTATATCTTTTGACTAAATGTTGGTTAATTCTTCTGATTGGTAGATTATGATGAAAAGGCTGAAGATGCTGTTGATTATGAAGACATTGAGGAACAGTATGAGGGGCCTGAGATTCAAACCACAACTGAGGAAGACCATTTGTTGCCAAAAAAGGAATATCTCTCTGCTGAAGTTTCACTGGCTACTTTGGAGCATAAAGCTTCTGTTTTTGACGAGGAAAATTATGATGAGGATGAGGATTTTGAAAAGGAACATGAACTGGTGGATAACAACTCTGAAGTCCAAATTATTTCATCAGGTTATACCACAAAACTTTTACTGTCAACTTCATGGTATCTGGTTTTATATTCATTGTTTTGGCTGATGTGTCATCTTTCTTTTTTTTTGAGAGATAAATGGGATGAATTTGAGAGATAAATGTGTCATCTGAGTAGGTAATATTCCCATTATCACTTTTCTTGGAGCGTCTGTAAATACTTCACATGGGCTTCAACCATATTTGCCTACTTTCCTAAACCTTTTGCCAATTGTAACAGTTTTAGGAAATCAGGCGTTAAATTCAGTTGTCTCTTATAGCTTCCAGAAAAGAAACAAAGAACTGAATTCCAAACCATGGATATTGAAGTTAACCAAATTGGCTCAACCATGTGTACTGACAAGAAATTTGGATAGTTTCTTGTAAATGTCTAACAATTGATCATCACTGTTCATAATTTTTTGGGATCAGTCATAGTTCAGATTTTCAAGTCATGATTTAATGCTGACTGGTTGCCCCCTTTTTTTGTAGCACTTTTTACATGCTTTGATGCTGCACAATAGATATGACACCAAATTTGATGTAGAATGGTAACAACCGAGATTCTCAAATAAACCATGTAACTTGGCGGAAGCAAGAACACTTTTTAAACAGCCAAGAAAGTGAACTTTAAGTACACAAAATTTAATGAAAGTACAAGAATAGAAGAGAAAACAGAATTAGAGGGGTTTAAAATAATTTAGATGAGAGAAGGAGAAGAAGAAACCCAGAAGGGCAATTCTGAAATTTCTGGGTAGAACCCCGAAATTACAAAAATACCCCTGCTGATGTGTCAGAAAACAGTGAAATTTTACAGGTAATTAGATGGGTATATAAGTAGTCCCCATGCCAAATTTCAATTTATTATGAAAAATAAAAGTATATAAAAAATTAAATATACTAGTCAACAGTGTTTTTTGAGGGAGAAAACATAAAACCAGTAGGGATTCTTTGATATCCAGATTCTAGCAACTTGTTTGCTTAATGTTGGTGATGTCTTGATGGGAGCAACAAGATGATAATGAAAGTATAAGAACAAGAATAAGTAAATAAAGAAGAAGAAAAATGGAAGAAGATATAAAGAAGAGGGGAGAAGGGGGAGCCTACCAGCTACTACCCAAAGAGAAGAGGGATAGGGCCCCACGGCTCAGAAACCAAGCTTCAGCAAACAAAATTTAATTCATTCAATCAATGACTCCCAATACAAACACCAAAAAAATAGCATAAACCTAAAACAGAAAGTTCCAAATTTGGGGTCTAAGACTTGCTAAAAGAAAAACTACTAAAAACCACTCTTTTCTAAGATCCAAACCTTCTAAAACCTTGACTTTCTAAAAACTAAGATTACCAAAAACCACTCTCTACTAGGAGCTGTTAACCAACGATGTGTAGATCCACGTGTTGATTCTAAGACTTCCTTACTCTATTTTCATCGCTTACTGATATCCTAAAAGTATTTTGGTCATCTTTTGCAAATCACGTTGGATTTACAAAATCTTGGTCTTGTTAGAAAGTTATTTTTTTGTTTCTTTAATGACACCAAAATCAAGCCAAAAAGACAAGTTTTGACCTTAGAAAACTTGGGCTACAAGTAAGTGACAGGATTACAACTCACAATCTTATTCATTTGAATTATCTAACCCCTTAAAAACACTAAATAACCCACATAAAATACACATCTTGAATCTTCCTCTTTTGTGTGGGGGCACATACATAAGTCTCATTATGCTGTCTACATCAATGCTGAAACTAGATACACAAATTGGATGTGCTTGTGTAGTTCTGTTGTCAAATTATACTTCATGTTTGCTATGGTTGCTATGTGCAACATTTCTTCCTGGCTTTTATTTGGATGTGAGGTAACTGCAAGGAAGGGGCCATAATATTCTTAATTTAATCTCCATGATGAATATAGGAACGAATTGAAATTGATAACTTTGACTCAAATGAGAATGGAAATGTCGGGTTGCTATTTTGCATAAGAGTTGGTTTCTCTCTTCTTTCTTCCGCCTCTTATCTTATTTTTTCCCCTTACCTTCTGCTATCTTGCACATGTTCATAATTCCTATTATTTTTATTATATTTAATTGTACTATATGTATATATATATATATTGCAGTGAGGAATCTTAGGGGGGAAAAACACAAGTTTTAAATGATTCTCTTGATTCTTGGAATTGAAGGGGCCTTGGTACTAAGGAAAAATGTTTTCTTGTCAAGAAAGTGCTGAGGAGTGAAGAAGACTTGATTTTGCTTCAAGAGACCAACTTGGTGTGTGTTAACAGGGATTTGGTTAGGGAGCTTTGTGGTTTTTGTTAATCAGATTGAGTGGCCCTTCCTTCTGTTGGGGCTTTGGGTGGCATTCTTATTTGTATGGGACAGAAACAAAATTTTTTTTGGGCCTTTTTTCTGTTAGGCCTTTGGTTGGCATTCTAATCTATGGGATAAAAACGAATTTGAGCTGGTATCTTATGGGCTTGAGGTCTTTTTGGTCTTTGCTAGATGTCTGGAGTGGGTAATGACCAGGGTTTATGGTCCTACTGAGGTAGTTCATTACAGTTACTTTCTTGAGGAACTGGAGTCCATCAAGGATTGTTGGGAGGGTCCTTGGTGCATAGGCAGTGACTTCAATGAGGTGAGAATCACGAGATTTATGGTGTTGGAGAGAAGAGGCGGTCTCTATTGGTCCATTTGGTTGGAAAGGAATCAAAGGATCTTTGAGAAATATTTGGAGTCGGCCTTTAATGTCTTCAAGAGGGTAAAAAATTGGTTTTTTTTTTTGGGCAATGTGTAAAGATTTTGGGGGTGATTCTTTTGTAGATATTAGAGAGGGTGGGAAATATTATAAGAGACTCCTCCAGTTTTTAGCCCTTGTGGCTGTGGGTGGCTCTTTTGTTTCTTATTGGGGATGCCTTAAACCCCCTTCAATGAAATTTCTCTTTAAAAAAGCATTGCAAGGAGTATGCGGGCCTTTTTCAGATTTCATTGACAATAATGTGCTCTGAGACGTTTTGCCGAATGGTGTGACCTTTTCCTGGTCCAATTTCCAGGAGAAGCCAAGTATAAGGAGATTTGACTGTTTCATGTTGTCTTTGACCTTTTAGAATGGGAAGCTCAAGTCTATTGGTGAGATTAGAGCAAGGTTCAAGGTTTCAGTATTGGTATAAGTTTCTATCTCCATGGATATGGAAACATATCGTGGCAACCACATAAATCTTATGGAAGCTATGTAAAAATCATGTAAACCATGGAAACTTCATGTAAATGATGAGAACAGATGAACTTTAGGATTTGATAGAATAAACAGCAATACACATATAGTAATCATTACATATGCAAAATGGCCATCTATGTAAGTTCCTTAAATGAGTGGAGTAGCTCCTTTTTCCAACCTTCTCAATGTGTTGGAAATTTGCTAGAGAGTGGTTTGGATATGGAAGACAGAAGGGTTTGGGATAGACATCCTGGTTGTGTCTTCATGGTTAAATCATGTTTTGAGGTGTTACCTTCACTCATATGATTGTTAACTTGGATAGATTTGGTATCGCTTGGTGTCCACCTAGATCTAGTTCTTAAGGATGTCAGTGCAAAAAAAACATTATTACGATGGATAATTTGAATAGCCTAGGTTACTTACCTATTGTTTGTCTTCTTTTATTATTAAAAAAAGTTTTTCTTTGAGGATTGGGAAATCAGTTTTCCATAATCTGATCCACTAACCTTTTGATTTGGAATATTGGTTGCTCTCTTACTAGATTTTGGAATGACTTGGGTGATATCCGGTGATCTATGGAGTTTTTAGGACTCTTTAAGAATATAGTTTTTAGGAGGATGATACACTAAGGCTCTTAATTGAATTGGAAAATTCTTGCGGCACTGGGCTCTAGCGGTAGTTTGTTAGATAGTTTGGCTTGAAAGGGACAATAGAGTTTTTTAAATAGAGGGGGATGGAGGATTGGGGGTATGGAATTGTTTGGGGACTTCATTGACAGCTGTATTCTTCTGGACATGCTGATTTCGGGCACCAATTTCATCTATTCAAACTTTCAAGTGGTCCCAAGGCTTAGCAAGCTTGATCGTTTCTTGGTTTCAATGGGTTGGGAGGATTTATTCGCTCCGCTTGAGGTGGTCCCCTTGGCCAGACCTGGATTTACCATATTCCTTTGTTGTTAAATGGGTTTTTTTAGAGATTTGGTCCAAGGCCCTTCAAGTTCCAAGCCATGTGGACTCTTCATCTGAGTTTTGGGGATCTGATTGCGAATTGATGGCAGGAATTTGAGGTTGAAGGCCCTCTGGGGCAATAGTTTAGGTTAAAATTGAAACCTTTTAGGGATAAGCTTTGAGTTTGGAACGTGGACACATTGATAGAAGGTTGGAGACTGCATTGAAAAATATTTGGAAGCTTGATGTTAAGGAGGAATCATAAGGCCTCTTGGTGGATGATAGAACTGCTAGGGACATTCTTAAGGATGAATATGAGCGGACTTTAGCTATGGAGGAGCTGTTATGGAAGCAAAAATCTCAAATTCCATGGTTGAAAGAAGGGGATAAAAATAATAAGTTTTTCCATAAGATGGCCACACAACATATGATCTCCAATTTTATTCATAAATTGAAGGTGGGGTAGACTTTAGTGGAAGGGAAGAAAATATCATGAAACATGAAGAGGATTATAACATGAACCTCTATACAGAAGTTTGGGGGGTGCACCTAAGAATTGATGGGATTACTTTTCCTACCATGTCAGATTAAAAATCTGTGTGGTTAGAACATTTTTTTGACAAAGAAGAGGTAAAGATGGTGGTTGGGCTGATGGAGTGGGGGGGGGGGGGACAAGGACAAGGCCAAGGGCCAGATAGTTTCCTAATTCTGTTTCACAAAAAATATTGGAGGTAATTAAGAATGATATGATGCAAGTGTTTAAGGACTTTTAATGATATGATGCAAGTGTTTAAGGACTTTTAAAGAAATGATGCAAGTGTTTTAAGGACTTCCATGAAAGAGATTTCATCGACAGAGGAAGCACTGCAACTTTCCTCTCCCTCAACTTGAATAAGATAGAAGCAGAGTGGATCTCGGATTATCGACCCATCAGCCTAATTGAGAGCTCCTACAAAATCATATCTAAATGCGTTGTCTTGCGCTTTGAAGATCATCATCTCGAAAAACAAAGGGGCATTTTTGAAAGGAATGTCGATTTTGGATGGAGTGCTAAGCGCCAGTGAATGCATTGATGATAGGATTTCAGAAGGAATTCCATGGGTAATTTGCAAACTTGATATGGAAAAAGTTTACGACCATATAGATTAGGTCTTTCTTTATTATCATATGGGGTGCTTCGGTTTTGGTTTAAAATGGAGAAGATGGATGTGGAAATGCTTTAGCCTTGCGTCCTTCTCAATGTTGGTTAATGAGGTTCTTTCTTGATATTTTGATGGTTCTCAAGGTCTTCGGCAAGGAGACCTTTTATCCCCCTTTCTTTTTATTTTGGTGGTTGAAGTCTTAGGGAGCATGCTGATCATGGCTTCCTTCTATGGGCTTATTGAGGGGTTCAAAGTGGCAAATGATAATGTGGAGGTTATTCACCTTCATTATGCAGATAAGCAGATGACACCATGATTCTGTCTAACAACTCCCAAAGACAAATCCGTTTATCGAGATGTATCTTTCGATTTTTCAAGATGGTTTCCAGGATTTGTATGAATCCAACGAAAAGTTCTCTTATTGCTGTAGGGAATGTGACAAATTTGGATATATTGGTGGCTGATTTAGGATGTAGAATCAGTCATCTCCCTCTTACTTATTTGGGGCTTCCTTTAGGATCTAAATTCAAGAAGGATACTTGGAATTCAGTGATTGATAGGATTAGAACAAGACTTGCAGGTTGGAAAGCTTGCTATCTCTCCAAAGGTGGTAGGGTAACTGTAATTAAAGCTACTCAAGCAAGCATATTAGTTTACTTTATGTCCCTATATGTGATTCCTAAAATAGTGGCTCAATCTATTGAGAAGCTTCAAAGAAACTTCCTTTGGAATAAAAGAGATGAGGATATGGGGCAACGCCTAGTCGCTTGGGAGCAGGTTCACACTCCTAAAAATGAAGGGGGGCTTGGCATCAAAAGAATGGAGTTAATGAACGAAGCGTTATTATGTAAGTGGCTATTGCGTTCTGGCCGAGTGGAGGACAACATTTGTAGAAAGGTTTTGGCGTAAAAATATGGGGTCCTTGCTGATGGTGACCAAGATGCATGGAATGTACTATTGGGTTAAGCCCGTGATGAGCTGTAATGAATTTTTTCAATGTGTGTAAGGAGGGTGTAAAGTGGGCTGTCGGGAATGGGCAAAGTATAGTCTTTTGGGAGGACAGATGGTGCGGAAACATCCCCCTCAACCTTGAATTCCCAAAGCTGTTTCTTTGGCAGCAAACCCCCTTGCCACAATGGCAGACTATATGGACCTCTCTCTCGCAAGATCCACATGGCAGCCTATCTTTAGGAGGCATGCTTTTGACTAGGAAATTAAGGACATTGGCTTTATGTTGAATAGATTTGATGCAATGCATGTGGATCCTAATGGGATGGATAGGAGAATATGGATGGCGAACAGTGACTGGAGTTTCTCGATTAAATCTTGCGGTGAGTGGCTAGACAATCCCTTGGACCTTCATCCTCCCTTGAAAGAAATCTGGTATGGCCCAATTACCTCCAAAATCCAATTTTTTATGTGGATGACGGTCCTCGGGAAAATCTCAACGATTGATAGGCTGCAAAGGAAATGTATGTATCTAACCAACGTTTGCAGTTTATGTGATGGAGATGGGGAGTCAGTTGATCATGTTCTCATTCACGGCCCTTTTGCCTGAGAAGTGTGGTATGGGGTGCTTAAAGAGTTTGGTATGCAATGGGTGCCTCCACTGGATCTTTCCCTGTTGAAGGTTGTTTAGAACCGACATTCAATATCCTTTGTAAAGCAAAGGATTTGGTTTGTTTTTGGGTGTTGGCGAACAACCGTATGGGAGACTTTTCGGTGGTCAACGCCAAAAGGGATTGGGGTCGTTTGCTCTCTTTTACTTAATTTTTATTTTGCTTTTGTTGTAGTCTTTGGAGATTTCTCATCCATTTTCTCTTAATGAAATTTTACTTATAAAAAGAAGAAGACTTTGGCCCTAAGTTCGAGAGAAAAGCTGATTTGGAGGTTGGTCCCTACGACTACTTGCTGGTCAATTTGGTTAGGAAGAAATAATTGTGTTTGAGAGGTATGCAGAGCTGTCCTATCGAACCTTCAAGAGAGCTAAAGAGAAAATTGTCCTTTGGATACAGAGATTAGGGAGGAAAATAAGGGAAAGAGAGAAAGAAATAACTTAGAAGGGCAATTTTGGAATTTATAGACAAACCCACGATATTACCAAAATACCCCTCTCGTGTGTCAGTAAATTCTAAAAATTTGTAGGGTGTTAGATGAGTCATAAATGTATTCCCATACAAAATTTCATCAAATTTTTATAAGTTTTGATATAGAAAATTATAAAAACTCTAATATGCTGTACTTCTTTAATGGAGTTTCATAAACTAGTGGAGAATCTTTATTTAACAACTCAGTCCGTGATGGTATTGATGGCAGTACCTTTGATGTAGATTGAAAACAAGATAAAAGAGGTAAGAAGAATGGTGGAAGAAAGAAGGTAGAACAAGGGATAGAAGAAACTAAGAGAAGAAGATAAATTTAGAAACAAAAGAGAGGAAGAAGAAGATAAAGAGTAGGGAAGAACCCTAGGTTCCGCAAGGTTAAACCATAAGGAGGAAAAAGAGGAGGGATAAAATGTAAACAAACCAAACTTTAATTCGATAATCCATGTCTACCAATACAAAAATGTGCCACCCTTTATATAGGTTCAAAACACTAAGAAAACAACAAGAACTAAAATAGAAAAGGAAGTACTTGTCTAAGGCATGAAAACTTACCCTCAGGAAGAGCGTGCTCTTGAGCATGCCCATATACTATCTCTCATTGTTTGCAGCCCTAGTGTCGGTGGTGAACAAAATCGAGAGGCTCCAAAGCGACTTCTTGTGGAAAGACACGTAAGAGGGAAGAAGATCAGTTGGGTTAGTTGGCAAGTCATTACCAGAGCCAAAGATCAAGGAGGTCTGCTGGTCTAGGTATAAGGTCAATGTGTGCGATGAAATTTGCTCTTTTAGGTAAGTGGTTGTGGAGGATTGGGACTCTCGATGGAGATAGGCTATCGTAACAAAGTATGGGGAAGAAGAGAATGGATGGGTCAGTAGGAAACCTCAAGGAGGGATGGGTTGTGTAGTTTGGAAAGGTTTCTATAAGGGAATGGGTTGTCTCTTGAGGAATATTCAATATAAGGTGAACAACGAAGAAAGAGTGTTTCTGGACTGATCCGTGATGTTCTCTGATCCTTCTTTGTATATTGTTTTTTGGTTTTTATAGCTTAACGGAGTGTAAAAAGGGATTGGTAAGGGAGCACGCAATTCGTTCGGCTGTTTTATATTCTTGATTCATATCGGCTCGGGAACTGTGAATCGGAGGACGAGAGGGTGTGGTAATTGGATGAAGCTAACAGTTTCTCAGTTAACTCTTTGTATGCTGCTATTTCTTAACAGGGGGATGCTTAATTTCCATAGTGGTTCATGTTGCAGAAGCATACCATGTCAAGAAGAAGAAGCTAGAGGATCATGGATAGTCCTCTTTGTCAAGTATAGTAGTTCATTTTTTTTGTTATTTTCTTATTTTAAAAGCGTTAGTTAGTGGTAATTTTGTAATAAGGCCAATAGTGCCATGGTTAGTTTAG